>JACXGM010001874.1:22523-50865 GCA_016801145.1 Umbra pygmaea | reverse complement strand
ACACACACACACACACACACACACACACACACACACACACACACACACACACACACACACACACACACACACACACACACACACACACACACACACACACACACACACACACACACACACACACACAAAGCACACTATTGCCATTGATGGTCTATTATTCTGTTGTCTTTTTAAGTTTACCGCTGATTTCAGAAAGAGTTGACAGAGTGTCTTTCGCTTCAGTCAGCGCCAGGTCTCACTTTTGATTTCTTAATCTACTCTGTGTTTGGGGACGTGACGGTCGTAAGGAGTGCTCACACTTTTTGCCTGAAAGCTCTTGTTGAGTTCCAGTGAAGCTACAAATCCAAGCATTACTGAGCTGGATCTCACCGCTTGACCTTTGACCTTTGTTTGACTGTGATCATCCAGGGTGAAGTAACCAGTCACTTCAACGTAATCAAAGATATAAGCTATGTAGAGGAATTTGTTGACTGTATGTGAATAAATGTGTGTAAATGTTAGTGTGTGTTGAAATTTTGTTTCTGCCCTGTGTCATAGTTGAATATTTTTTACCAACTAAATAGCTGCTGTTACTAAAATGTATTTTGCCCAAATAAGGAGACACAAAATACTACAATATACACAACTGATGAAAAGTAGACATTGCCAAGAAGGCAGGCAGATTTAAGTTGGATTATATTGGGGCAGGTTGAAACAACCCATTTGTTTGATGTATGGTAATAGATAGATTACTGGTAATAGTAATTTATTATATTAATATATATTAATATTTTAATTCTAAACATCTCTCAATTTTTCCCGCTTTATGGTGTTCACCTTGCTGCAGGTGGTTTCTGTGTTGATTTGTCTTTATTTTACCTTGCAAGGTAACGGACAACAATTTTATTTTATACATGTTCACACAAAAACAATTCGTAACCCAACAAATCTCACTACAAGTCTTGATCTCTAACTTCACTTTCATAAAGTTTTAACATGCCATAATTTAAAATACAGTGGTGAGAGAGTTTTTCTGTATTCTCAATTATTTTCTTTTGCTATATGAATTGCTTTGTAATTTTTTACTTTACTTATTTTTCCCTTCCAATTTGTCAGGTCCAACTCCCCTTTAATCCTTGTCACACTGGCAACCCCAAATTACACATTTGCCAACTATATAGGCAGCCAACCAAGGAGTTGCTTAAGAGTGATGTGTCGAGGACATTTTGTCCGACTACTTACCCGCACAGCCACTTCTAGCACTTCGAGCTCTCAGACACAGTCGAAATGTTACAAACAGGATACCAGGTCTTTCCATCCTGAAGAAGCTGTAGGGCATGCAGAGGTTACCTATTGCTGTGTGAATTTAAGCTGTGAGCAGATATTTTCAGAACTAATGATTGATAAAGTGAGTGAGATTGGGAAAGCGATTCAGATTACACAAATAACAAAAAAACTAAAACTCTTCATTAGTGCTGCCCAACCCTGTTCCTGGAGATCTACCATCCTGAAAGTTTTCACTTCAACCCTAATTTAGCACACCTGATTCTAATAATTATCTAAAAGAAAAGCTAAAATATATTGCCCACAACAGGGGTTGGAGAGAAAACCTAATGGGCAGTAGATCTCCAGGAATAGGGTTGGGCAGCTCTACTCTACATGAAGACAATTCCCTGACAATTATTTCAACAAGATTGTAGGGATACAAACACAATTTTGTGAATTAATGTCAATTGAGGTTTGAAAACATCATAGCAAAACATACATACTAATGGTTGATACTGTTGGAAAGAGGGGATTGCTGCAAATGAGTGGTGACTCATCCATGTGGGTTAATCACAGCCAGAAATATCACAGCTCACATTTTGGTCATTTTCTGAAACTTTATATTGGCTAAATAAAAACATTACAGACAGGAAGTAGGAAGCAAAAAACAACAAAATAACATTTCTGCAAGGATGTAGGACATCAACCTGAAAGAAAAATATGTTATTTTATTTTGGATTGGGGTTGGATGTTATTCATTTCTCTTGTAGCCTGCATCTTCTGGATCCAAAAAGGCACTTCACTGTAGGCCAAATGATGGACCTTTTCAGCTGCCAAAATATCAACGTAGTGCCAAGCAGACTTCAACCCCATTAGACCATGAAGAGGTAAAGACAATGTAACCAAATACTAAACATTTGACTAAAAACTATTCAGTAGTGAGACACACTTGTTTGGATAGAGTGGTTAGCATATAGGCCGCAATTCGGTATTGCAGAGGTCTATGAATTAGTGCCTGTGAGATTATGTTGGAGACATCGATCAGATGAGCATACAAAGTTCTTAGTGTTATTTCTTACCAGAGCACATCCTGCACTACAGTATTTAAGGTTAATTTGGGAAACACTAACCAGTCTATGCTACTAATGGTTTCTCTAGGTCCTAGCTGAGGCTCTATTGTCATTGAAGGTAATGTAGGTGCAGTTGAAAGAGTTAGCATCCCTCATGGGTTTTGAAGTGCTCCATTTTCTGTGGTCGTCACAGAAATGCAAATGTTGAGTGGCATTAGCTGATGTGTTAACAAATCTATTGTTGTCATGTGTCATTAAAGAATGCTGCATGGGTTAACCTCTTTCTTCATTCTTTCTTTCTGTTTATACAGTATAACGGGGCAGTATTTTGCCCCCTTTAGCATCAATGACTGCTTGCAGTTTGTGGATAAGGCCCTATATTTTCTCAGGTAGTAAAGCTGCCCATTCTTCTTGACGAAAAGCTTCCAGATCCCGTTAGGTCTTGGGTTGTCTTGCATGCCGCTGAAGCTCAAACACCCCCACAACATGAGAGTTCCACATCCATGCTTCACACTAGGGATGGTGTACTTTTCAATATAGGCCTTGTTGACTCTTCTCCAAACATAGAGTTTTGTTTGTAACCATAAAGTTCAATTTTGTCAATCCAAACTACTTTGTTCCAGCTGTTTTGAGGCTTGTCTGGGTGCTGTTTGGCATATTTTAAGCAAGCTATTTTGTGGCATTGGCACATTGACTTCTTATTTTTCTGGTAACTCTACGGTGCAGCCTATTTTTGTTCAAGTACCTCCTTATTGTGAGTCTTGAAACAGCCACACCACTTTTTTTCGCAGAGAAGCCTGTATTTCACCAATTACCTGGCAGTTGTGGCTGAAATCTTTATTGGCCTACAGAACCTGACTGTGGAATATTGGCAGAACCCATAATTTCCCACTGCTTTATCAGAGTTTGAACTGTGCTGATTGGCTTTTTCAAATCTTTGGATATCTTTTTCTATCCTTTTCCTGATTTCCTGAAGTTCTGTATTCAGTGTGATTCATACAGTGACACAAAACAGCAGTGAGTAATTTTCTTCATTTTAAATGACTGAATGAATAGCCGCTTTCCGACCAAGTAGTTACAGGAACGTAGTTATAGGAACAGTCCACTTCTAAACAGTTCTACTAACTACTCTCCCCCAAAACCGGTTTTGCTCTTTGCATTCGCACTGGTCAAGTGGCCATAGGAACTGGTAGGAGGGATAAGGGCGTGACGCAAGCACCGCAACAAGCTTTATAGCGTCGTCACTAGACTTTAGTGTAGCGCTACATACACCATTTCACAGTTTCATGTTTGTAACACTGGGTGTATAATTGGAGATAAGTGTGTAAATCATCTTATGTATGCAGATGATCTGGTTGTTTTCCGCCCAAGTAGTGCTGGGTTCCTACCGCGGCTTGCTGTTCTTTCAGATTACGAGGGGGCAACAGGCCAATTTTTTTCAGATTTTACAATTTTATAAAAATAATGTTGTGATGATAATGTCCTAATAACGGAGTTCGAACCGCAGCGTTTAAAAACTAGACTGGATTCATAGAAATTGAGTAGCTACTTAACACAGAAACACAAAAGACGAAGGCTGATATGTAGCATTATACGCAAAAGACAAACGAAGCGACCGGTGTAATTTATAAGTTGGACCAATCAACGTGGACCTAGGAAAAGGGAGAATGGAAAGACCCTGCTCTGGAGTAGGAGCTAAAAAGGTTATAGGAACGGCGGTGCGAGGAACTAAATTATCCCGCAAATCGGAAAGCAAGAAAAAAAGGGTTATAGGAACGTTATGTTCTAGGAACTGCAAAAATCCATGCGGTCGGAAAGCGGCTAATGATTATGCAAGTAAAGACAGCTGTGATACTAATTGAAACATAATGGGATGCTTGAGGTATCACTACAATAAAACGATTTCATATAACTTCTAAAGGGTCTCAATATTGTCCAGAACATATTAGAATGTCTTTATAGAATTTACAAGAATTCAGTTTTTTTCACAGCTTTTAAGTTTTGTTCCAATGCAATCCAAAGACATGTCAGCCCGACAACAAAAGATCTATAATTTTTAAGGTAAATGGTGCATTACTTAAATAATCAGTTTCTCTGCTTTTACTAATGATAATTATATGTTTTGGGTAAAATTAACATTTTAGTTTTATTACATAAAGTACTGACATGTCTCCCAAATTCCAAATAGAAATATGGTCATTCAGAGCCTTTATTTGCAGAAAATGACAACTGATCAAAATAACATAAAAGGTACAGTGATGTCAGAGCTCAAATAATGCAAAGAAATTGTCGCCTTAATAATTTATAAACAACACTATACTAATGTGTTAACTTAGGAAGAGTTCAGAAATCAATATTTGGTGGAATAAAAATAATGGAATAATAATTGGCTTTCATTTGTCTTGGAATGCTCTCCACCAGTCTTCTTCATTGGTGTTGGTTGACATTATGCCACTCCTATGCTCTCAACATTTTGTCCTAATGTCACAGTAAATGTCACAGTAAATCCATTTCATATATATATATATATATATTATATATATATTATATATATATATACACAGTTAGGTCTGGAAATATTTGGACACTGACACAATTTTCATAATTTGTCTCTTTATGCCACCATAAAGGAATTGAAATGAAACAACAACTGAGATGCAATTGAAGTGCAGACTTTCAGCTTTAATTCAAGGGTTTGAACTAAAATATCTTATGAAACATTTTAAATACAGAGACATTGGTCAAATAAGCTAAATGTTAAGTTTGGAGAATGAGGTCGTATGTTTCCCATTTCAGAAGACCTTGAAATGGTCAATATTTGTAATTTTTTATTATTATTTTTATAACCCATTTCACAATATTTAGGTATCTTTTTCAAACACACAGTTCTCATAACCAAACTTAACATTTAGCTTATTTGACCAATGTCTCTGTATTTAAAATGTTTAAAACTACACACAGTTCTCATAACCAAATTTCAGTAATGCACAGCAGTTAATTTCACATCCAAAATGCACTAAAAACTACCAAAACAATTCATAAGTCTCAAATCCACTCATTCTTCCATAACACTAGGAACAGTTGTCATGTAACATCACTCATAAAACAATAACCTAAGCAACACAAAGAACAGATTATTTCTTTACAAAACAAGAATGACCCCTCTTTAGAATGCACTAAAGTTTATATTACAGGAATGAATCAGACATGATGCAATATATTTTATTATGTTGTATGTCATTTTTTGGCATTGAGTGATTCCAAAACACAAGAAATTCTGCAATATATAGGCTCCAGGGGTATTCAAATCACTCACACACTGTCTGTTAAGGTTACCGAGAAACTTAGGCCGACCAGGGCTATGCCATTTGAGGACGGGCTGCTCACTGATCCCCCTATCTTTCAGAAAATCCTAGACATTGTTGTGACCTGCACTTCATTAGTGCTTTCTGATTAGGCTGTGTTTGTATTGAAATAAGAGGCTTCTGCTGCCCGCTGTACGGGTTTACCAGATGCTGCACAGTTTGACCAGTGGGCAGCGGCCGCACACCAGGCCGCCGGATGGGGTTGTTAAGAACTTGCAATGTATAACTATTATCAGACCAGCCCTTGCAGCCTCCAAACACTACAGGCCCAACGGGAAAAGTCTCGACTCTCCCGATTGGCAGTCCGCTTCTGGTAGTGACGTCCAATCAACTTTTCTGAATTAGGCAGAATCTGAGCAGACAATAATAATATTAATAATAATAATGCATTCAACTTATATACTGCTTTTCTTCCATGGAACCCAAAGCGCTTTACACAGTGAGGGGGAAGCCCACCTTCTCCACCACCAATGTGTAGCACACACTTGACAATATACCCCTATACACTTCAGAATTCATCCGGCTCTTTCTGTCTTCTGTCACATCATCAATAAACATTAGTGACCCAGTGCCATTGGAAGCCATGCATGCCCATGCCATCACAATGCCTCCACCGCGTGTTTTACAGATGATATGGTATGCTTCAGTGCTAATTCCAAGCCATCTCCATACTTTTTTCTTCCTATCATTCTGGTACAGGTTTATTTTAGTTTCATCTGTCTAAAGAATGCTGTTCCAGAACTGGGCTGGTTTTTGTAGATGTTGTCTGGCAAAGTCTAATCTGGCCTTTCTGATCTTGAGGCTTATGAACGGTTTGCACCTTGTGGTGATCTATCTTTATGTGCTCTTGTGAATTCTTCTCTTTATGGTATGTACCAAACTGAATGTAGCAAACTGTTGAATTGGCCACTCCTAATGTTGTTGCTATCTCTCTGATGTATTTTCTTTTATTGCAGCCTAAGTATGGCCTGTTTCACTTGCATTGAGAGCTCCTTTGACCGCAAATGCCACACCTGGAATTAACTCCAGAGCTCTTACCTGCTTAATGGATGAGGAAACAATGAAGGAATAGCACACACCTTTCCAAGAAACAGCTGTTGCCCAATAACTTTTTGTCCCTTGAAAAAGAGATGCTATATATTATAGCTGTAATTCCTAAACTCTTCCTCCATTTTGGATGTGAATACCCTCAAATTAACAGACTGCAATTTAAGACCATATTCAATATTAACTGTTACTTACTATAACAAATATTTTGGTATATTTTGGTAAATAGCCAAAATAATGAAAGTTGAGTAATTTTCAAATTATTTCTGGACATAAATTATACACCAATCAGCCATAACATTATAACCATCTGCCATTATATGCCCAATATTGTGTATTTAATTTTAATTAAACCTTTATTTAACCAGGTAAGTTGACTAAGAACAATTTCTTATTTATAGCAACAACCTGGGAGCAATTAGGGTAAAGTGTCTTGCCCAAGGACACAACAACATTTGGCTCAGTTGGGATTCAAACTGGCAACCTTCTGACTACAAGTCTGACTCCCTCCCCACTGAGCCATATGTGCCACCGTGTAGGTCCCCGATGCCACCAAAACAGCAGCCCCATACGCATTAAACTGTGATGCACTGAGTATTCTGTCAGAACCAGCATTAGATTTTTCAGAATTATTTTCAGCTACAGTAGCTCGTCTGTTGGATTGGACCACATGAGCCAGCCTTCGCTCCCAAAATGCATCAATAAGTCTTGGCCGCCCATGACTCTGTTGCCGGTTCACAGCTTTTCCTTCCTTGGACCACTTTCGATGGTTACTGACCACTGCAGACCAGGAACATCCTACAAGAGCTCTAGTTTTGGAGATGCTCTGACCCATTTATCCTGCTTCCAGCACATCAACTTTGAGGACAAAATGAAAAAGCAGGAAAAATGGGCAAGCGTAACGATTCAACTATTATTTGGCAACCAGGATGTCTGATTCTGACAAGTTGTAGAAAAGGGTATAGACATGTGGAAGGGATGGAGGTGCGAGCATGTTTTGTATGTCTGGGAAATATGGGAGCAAGATTTTTTGGCATTTATACAAATGTTTGAATACACTTTTTTAAAATAGGCTACATTCTATAGTAACATGTATGCAGAATTTTCCATTTAAGACCCTGATAGTATCTGCCCATACGGAAATCTATACGGTAATCAAAATATATGGTAATATATTTTTAAATATATGTTAAAGATTTTTCATATGTATGGCCATATATGGCTATATATCAGATATCTGTATTTAAATATGTAATTAACATATATGGTAATATATCTTCAAATATATGTTAAGGTTTTTCATATGTATGGCCATATATTGCCAAATATTAGATTTCTGTATAGGTGAGTAGCCTACTTTTTGTGTGTATTGTTATTATCCGTGATTGGTAAATATTTATTATTTCAGTTGCAGCTCACATCGTGGCTCATCCGGCAAAAGAAACTTATAAAATATAGGTTTAACTTACTGCCTTCCAAATAGAACAAACACCCTTATTCTTAAATATATGTACTCATTCAAATTATTGAGGTGGTTTAGCCTTATGTCAGTAAAACAGCATGCATATCATTCATGTTTCAGGACACGTGACATTTTCTTTCTTTTGTCTTTTTAACTTTTCACTTGCGCAACCCCAAGCAAATCTCCACGCCCCCCAGGGGGGCCACTCCCCACACTTTGGGAACCTCTGTTCATAGCCCAGCACCATGCGGCTTGATAGGCATTCGTCAGAGAACACCAGAATTGGCAGGTCTGCTATTGCCGCCCTGTTCTCTTCAAAGATGAGACCAGGTTCACACTGAGCACATGTGACAGATGTGAAAGAGCCTGGAGATGCCGCGATGAACGCTATGCTGCCTGCAACATCATCCAGCACGACCGGTTTGACCATGGATCAGTGATGATCTGGGGAGGCATGTCCTTGGAGAGTTGCATAGACCATAGCGTGCTAGTCAACGGTAGCCTGACTGCTAGGTTAGGTACCGGGATGAAATTCTCAGACTCATTGTCAGACCTTATGCAGGTGCGGTGGGCCCTGGTTTCCACCTCATGTGGCCAGAGTGTTTAGCAGTTCCTGGATGACGAAGGCATTGATGCCATTGACTGGCTCTCACATTCCTCAGACCTGAATCCAATTGAGAACCTTTGGGACGTTATATGTCGGTGCATCCTAAGCTGCCAATTAGCAACACAGACTGTCCAGGAGCTCACTAATGCCCTGATCTAGGTCTGGGAGGAGATTCCCCAGGACACCATCCACCATCTCATCATCAAGAGCATGCCCAGACATTGTCGGGAGTGCATAAAGGCACGTGGGAGCCATACATAATATTGAGTCACATTATGAGTTGCCGTGATGAAATTGGAACAGCCTGTGATATCAATTGTTTACTTTTCGGTGTAACTTCATAAATTGTCATAGCGCTGCCGTCATATTCTGCCACATCACTCTCCAGCAACTCCTTGGGCCCTATTTTCACGATCTAAGCAAACGGCATTTCAAAATCCACTTTTGATAGTTTGATGGCAAACAAGGGGTCCATGAGCCAGGCACATGGTCTAAAAGGGTTGTACTGAGTGTTTTCATTAATTCATAGGTGTGTTTTGGGCGTAACATGCAATAAACTGGGAATCTCCTATTCCCTTTAAGAGCCAAGCGTGTGTGTACCTTTCGCGCATTGCTATTACGGATTTGCACCGTAATATTTTTATTTGTAATATTTTGCATGTTTATGTGCTGCTGCGCTTCAATGTGTGTTTGCAACAAGCATAGTGTCCATGTGCTGTGCATACGCCTAGGTGCATTTGACTAATTTGCTGTTAAAATAACAATGACATGCTGCACCATGGACTTTAGACCAGATTTTTGGCATCTCAATGGCACGATCACTTTCCAATGCCTCAAGATAGCAATACACCCAGAATTATCCTGAACACACCTCCCTTTTAGACCAGCATGCCCATGGGCGCACATATGGATGCAGATGCATTTGCTATTTAACGACGTGGGCGCTGCACGGGAAACTGACAATTGCGTCGGTCTTAAACTAGCAAAGAGACTTACGTTCGGGCTTTGCGCTGCATTGCGCTGTGTGCAAGATAGGGTCCCTTGTGTTCAGATCAGGTGCCTGTAAATTCAATCATGGAAGTATAGTCGGTAAACGAATGGCTTCCATGCTGGGTGAACAGTACAAAAAGAATCGGTGGCTCGGGCGCCATGTGGTTGGATGAACCTTGTACATGCCCCTCGTCATTCCACAGATCCACAGGAGTTGTGTTGCTGCCGACAACACAGTTTTAGTGGGAATTGGTAAAGGAAAATTGGGAAAAATTCACAAAATAAATGTTTTATTTGAGCAGTGTAGTATACATACTACAGTATGTCACCATAGATGAAATATGTCCTAAACTGTAGTCTGCCCGGTAATGCATCTGAGAACAACCTAGAGTACATTTTGCTGTCTACTAGGCTGCTTTTTAGCTTTTGTTGTTCCAGAAACAGCCTGGAAAACGTTTCAAAATTAGCATTATTTTTTAACACAAACATTCATTGTGACACATTGTGGCAGTAACTGGTACAGAATGAGCAATATTTTGTCACTGATAACTTAATTTTACATCATGTTCATCCAAGTATATACATAAACAATACACGTTTCATCATGCTAATGGGCTCCAAACTTACCTCTGCATCTTACATGCTGAAGAGGAGACTGAAGGCAATAATGCTGCGTTACATTTGGCTCGGAAGTGGGAGGTCAGAACTGGGAATGACGTCATACCCAAGTTAATACAAGTTGATCGCATTCCAGTTACCGAACTGGGAAAACAAAATGGATGCCCCCGTGAAAGCCTTCTTTGTTCTTGCCCTTTCGGCAACTACAGAACAACTAGCCATGTTAGCCATTTTTTGAACAAACAAGGTGATAATATGCATTTTGGTGTATTTTCACGTCTAACGCCTGAGACAGCAGTAGGACAGTAAAAAAAATAAAAAATTACTGAACATTTCCCTTTCACTTACTGTTGATACAGGGTGCTGCCATCTTGGAAAATGAACTTGGGGGTAGTGAAATTTCTCAGACTTTGCCACTAGGAATTCCCACTTGGGTGGGCGTTCCAGTTGAAATTTAGACTAGGAACTCGGAATTTCCAAAATCAGAGTACAGATGGAATTCAGCATATCTCCCTGAAACAAGCAGGAACTGAAGATGGCTGCAGTACAGGCCTGGCAGAGCATCACCTGAGAAGATACCCAGCATCTGGTGATATTGATGCATGGCAGACTTCAAGCAGTCCTTGCATACAAAGGATATGTGACCAAATATGAACGATTATTACTTTATGCTACATTCTGTTAAACGTTCCAATGTTTTCTAGTGTCTGAAAATGGGGGGACAAAAGGTGCTGTTATTTCTAAATTGTTCATCCAATGTGTACAAATGTACAGTACCCTCAAATTAAAGCTGACAGTGTACAATTCAACCCAATTGTCATTGCATCCTTTCAAACTCAAAGTGATAGAGTACAGGACCAAATTAACAAAACATGGTTAGTGTCCAATTAATTTAGGTGCATACTGTATGTGTAAGGCTTGAGGAAAGGATCGGTACAGTGCATCTGGAAAGTATTTACAGCAATTCACTTTTTCCACATTTTGTTATATTACACCATTATTCCGAAATGGATGAAATGTATTATTTCCCTCAAAATTCTACAAACAATACCCCATAATTACAATGTGTGTAAAGATACGACTCCGTGGGGTAAAATACCAGAATGTTTAACAGATATTGGTAACGTTGGTACAATGACAAAACCGGATCCGAACAAACAGGTAAAGGTACACTGGGCTGGGCGTAGTCAGGCAGCGGAGGTCATACATTGGAGGCACAGGCAGAAGCACACTAGCAGGATCCGGAGGGTAATAGAGGGCACAGGCAATACGGATCAAACACCAAGTGGTCACAGGCAAAGGTACAAACGGCAGGCAAATCTCAAGAGTCGGAAAAACAAAACAGGGGTCAGTACATAGGATATCAAAACTCTCAATCATAAATCGCTCAGTAGAATCTCAGAGAACCAATACCTCACAATGAGGACAGTGTGTGGCTAGAATATATACATAGTGTTAATAAGCTGCAGGTGTCAGTATTCGGGTGATTGTGATCTGTGAGGTGTGATGCGTTTGTGTGTAGTGGGAATTGATGTACTGGGAGCTGATGGAGCAGGTCTGTGCCGGGTGCTGTGTTTGTGTGGTGTGGGATTAGCGGAGATACCAGCCTCAGGAGAAGATGCGACCAGACCTGCCAGAGGACCCCTTACAATGTGAAAGTAGTATTTTTGAAATTTTAGCTAATTTATTTAAAAAATAAAAAAGTAAAATGCACATAAGTATTCACAGCCTCTGCTAAATACTTTGTTGATGCATCTTTGGCAGAAATGACAGCCTGAAGTCTTTTTGTGTATGAGTGAATATGAACTATATAAATACTTTCCAGATGCACTGTATAAATGGGACACATTTCATCACGAAAAAAATGCCTATTTTTTTATCCCTAAAGTCCTTCCAATACACATGATGACTTAACACTTAAGTACTAAGTATTTTGACAATGAGATTTGAAATCTGTCTCACTCTCTAGCCAAGCATGGGTGAAAGATATCTCATTGTCCTACAATTGTCTGGGAGAAGCTCCCAAAACCTCTGGATCGCTGTATCGTGGTATACCCCTTTAAAGCTAGGGTATGCAATTCACTTCTAAAACACTTTTTGTCAAATTCGTTGAAACTGACTTTATATACTAATAAAAGCCCCAAAAATAAAAGCTTTGAAACACATCTGAAAAAAATTTAGTGTCTGTAGTAGGCACAGCCCTACAAGGCACTGATGCCATTTATTTTTTTCCTACACACACACTTTCCTCTGAACATATGGAATTGGTAAATATATCCTGTTAAGCCACATAAAAAGACTAGTTCTATTTAAATTAAATGTTAATGGTGAACACTAAACAAATTAATCTATAATTGCACAGGGTGTTCAAGCAGCAATATAGCTTGATTACAGGTATGGTATAAGTTAGACAAAACTAGACCATCATTAAAATGCATACATCCCAAAGCTCAGACCACAATGATCCATTGAGAATGGAAACTACGTTCAAAAAAATTATTTTGTTCGGTGGTCAGGTGTACAGTACACTGAATCTTCTAACTGGCATGTCTGTTGGACAATTTTAGCACAGACATTTCTATTCAAGCTTTAGTACATTATGTTTCCACATGACTACATTAAAATGGTAGATGCTTTCAATGGTGATGAACAGAGAGTCAAGGGGGTGGAACTTTTATACATTATGTTTCCACATGACTACATTAAAATGGTAGATGCTTTCAATGGTGATGAAGAGAGGTAAATAGTCCATCCATCCATCCATCCATCCATCCATCTTCATCCGCTTATCCGTGATCGGGTCGCGGGGGCAGCAGCTCCAGCAGGGGACCCCAAACGTCCTTTTCCCGAGCAACATTAACCAGCTCTGACTGGGGGATCCCGAGGCGTTCCCAAGCCAGGTTGGAGAAATAATCTCGCCACCTAGTCCTGGGTCTTCCCCGAGGCCTCCTCCCAGCTGGACGTGCCTGGAACACCTCCCTAGGGAGGCGCCCAGGGGGCATCCTTACCAGATGCCCAAACCACCTCAACTGGCTCCTTTCGACGCAAAGGAGCAGCGGCTCTACTCTGAGATCCTTACGGATGACTGAGCTTCTCACCCTATCTCTAAGGGAGATGCCCGCCACTCTCCTGAGGAAACCCATTTCGGCCGCTTGTACCCTGGATCTCGTTCTTTCGGTCATGACCTAGCCTTCATGACCATAGGTGAGGGTAGGAACAAAAACTGCCCGGTAGATTGAGAGCTTTGCCTTCTGGCTCAGCTCTCTTTTCACAACGGTGTGATACAATGAGTGGTAAATAGTGTCCCGATCCATTGCCTCACAGACTTTATATCAGTGCCTGAGTTTCTGGTGAACCTTTAGTTATTACTGCATTGCTGAGCCGTGGCAAAAAAACTTCACTCTACATGCCACAACATCTGTGTCTCTTGTGCATGTAACTATAATCTAAACTTGAAACTTGAGTATGGCAGCTCCTTAAAGCCACAATGCTTTATATTTATGTATGGCATTGAAAAAAGGTATCATTTCCTTTAGACATGAATGACAGATGTAATCAACATATCTCAACAAAATCTCAGGCTGACATCATTGTGGTGTTTTCTTTTTGTTTTATTGTGTTCATCGATACCTAACTGACATCCTGTTATGTCAAAACATTTGACACAATTATAGTATTTAGGTTGGGATCCCTTCAGAACAGAGGTGTGTGTTAATCCACGTATTGTATGCCGAGGTGCTTGATTGACACCTGGCATGCTACCATGTCTGGTAGACGTTCTAAAAACACGTTAGAGACATATGCACAGCATGTCATGCTAGGCAGGGGAAAACACACCAAGACAGTGGTGTTAGTGTACACAACATGCACCTGCGTTTCCTCTCTGAAGCCGATGAATGAAGAATGCAGACCTGCAGTAATGCTGGCATGTACTAACTACATTAGCAACAAGACCTCAGCCATGATACTATGTTGTGCTCAAATATTTCCACCCTCAAATATGTGAATGATTACTACTAAGCACATGCATATTTAGAAACAGTCACTAGAACACGATTGGCCACATCAACATTTATTTGTCTGTGTACCAAACTGCAGCCTTGTCACAACTCGTGTGGTGTGGGGTAAGGTTTAAAGGAGGGAGACCAAGCGGAAAATGGCAGTTTACAGATTTACTGAACAATCTGATAAGTACACAGAACGGTGGAACAAATGAAACAATTCAATGTCTTCCTGACTTGAGTAATGGACCGAGTATAATGGGAAATGCACAATGACTATTGATTACTAATATACTATGCTCTTAAACGAGGCATAGAATCCGTTGGTAGCCTAAATGTGTGTATGCTTAAACTCATACAGTATACATATAGTCTACTTACAACTCTTAATGAGGAGAGGGCACAAAACAGTAGAGTATCCACAGTCCAAGAAAGAATACAAACCAGGAAACCATGTGAAACAGATAATCACAAGAAAACAGAATAACAATGCCTGACACCTCCCTTTAGTTTGGCCAGCATAATATAATGACAACTAACTAGCTAATCAACCAGGGCGGAATGTAATCATCAATCAGATCTACAAGATAACAGCCTAAACCCTATCCTAGTAATGGCCAAACTAGAGAAAGGTGTCATTCGTACTTAAAGGAACATTACACATAAACAAAACCAACAGTGCTTTGCACTGGTGTATAGGAAATTATATTATAGAAGGAGTCCATGTCTCAGTTCGATGTTCACGCCAGCCCTCCCTGGGCTGGACGTGACAAGCCTATAGACACTATGTACTGTTTCATGTACTAGACTTGAACTAATCTCTGAAACACAGAAGTAAATATCATGTAAATGGTTAGTTGCTTCACATATTTTCTGTGCCCATATGCTATAATAATTGCTATATCCAGTCTGCCTTGAGCAGTGCAAAAAGGATATTCAAAACTTAGCTAACCCCCTTCTGATTATTTTCATTGGTGGTATACCATCAGTGTTTAAGCACTGCTGTCGCCCAATCCTGATTCACCCAAATAATGAGTCACAATAACAAAAACAAGAACAATGTATTTCATTATTTCACATATTTAGGCCACTGCTGGCAGAGTCTATACGACACAGAGTCTGTCCTTGAGAGATTGGTCTTGACTAGCACACATACTGTAGGGACTCATATGAAAAAAAGAACCATACTGTAGGGAGTCATATGGAAAAAAGAACCATATGGGACTCATATGGAAAAAAGAACCATACTGTAGGGACTCATATGGAAAAAAGAACCATACTGTAGGGACTCATATGGAAAAAAGAACCATACTGTAGGGACTCATATGGAAAAAAGAACCATACTGTAGGGACTCATATGGAAAAAAGAACCAATGGTTGAAACAATCATTTGTATGGAATATGAGCAGGTACACGTGTTAGGAGAGGATTTAAGGCATCATGCCAGAACCAGTGTTACAGTAAATGTTATCTGTCCTTTCCTTTAAACACCTTTTGAAACAATCATGTCACTGTGAAATACATATCATTAAAGTATAAAAGGTACGCACCTGCCTACCAAGTGGATTTTCCTGGATGTGCACGTGTTGGGTCCATGCATCTCTAAAGACATATACCCCCTCATCTAATGAACTAGCTGGAGGTGCTGTCTGGCTATGGCCGTGTCTCCAATAGCACTGTGAACCCTTTATAGGATCCTAAATTTGAGGGACCTGGTAAAAATAAGTGCACTTTCAAGGGAGAATAATGCCATTTAGGTTGCAGACAACTGTCTGTGGATTTATAGGAAGGTGTCTGACTGTTAAATATATCATTATTTTCACATATCCTTCCTGTCTTTAGTCATCACTGTCTGTTTCCCCATAAAGCAGAGACCTTAGGGCGGTGGTAGCAGTGCAGATCAGCCATTATGTGTGTGTGTGTGTTGGAGTGAAGTGGGAAGTGGAATGACTGTGAGAGGAGTCTATCTGATCTAGACCACTTTGGAAGGTAAAAGACACCTGTGGAATTCTTTAACGATATATTACCACCTAAGTAGCCGTAAACTCAGAGTTAGTGTCATACCTGACTAGGCAATCTGTGACAGCTTCAGGCATCAGTCATCCAAGTAAAAAAGGAGGGTTTTGTGTCAAGCATTGAGAAGGGTGCTTATCATAAACAGTGTTTAGAAAACTACAACTGCATTTTTATCTATCATAAACAGTGTTTACAAGACCAAAAATGTTGCATTCTAAAAAAAAATTTAACGCTTCAAAGGCAGACTTACATTTGAAGTGAAAGACCCTCTATGTTTTAACTTTGCAGATAGTCTAGAGTGCCTTCCACTCATGGCCCCTAAACAAGTAGGTAGTTTGTACTAGTTGTACACGAGAGCCTGACATAAGCTGCTTTCCGACCAAGTAGTTACAGGAACGTAGTTATAGGAACAGTCCACTTCTAAACAGTTTTACTAACTACTCTCTCCCAAAACCGGTTTTGCTATTTGCATTTGCACTGGCCAAGTGGCCATAGGAACTGGTAGGAGGGGTAAGGGAATGACGCAAGCACCACAACAGTCTTTATAGCGTCATCACTAGACTTTAGCATAGGCCCACATACAACAACATTTCACAGTATAATGTTTGTAACACTGGGTGTATGATTGGAGATAAGTGTGTAAATCATTTTATGTATGCGGATGATCTGGTTGTTTTCAGCCCAAGTAGTGCTGGGTTCCAACAGCTGCTTGCTGTTTGTTCAGATTACAGGGCTGAAACTGACATCCAATACAATTCAAAAGAGAATGTTGTGTTGATATGTCCTCAAAACTGAGTTTGAACGGCGGCATTTAAAGACTAGGCTGGAGTACTTAACAGAGAAACACAGAAGACGAAGGCTCCAGCGCAATATGATCCTAAGTAATATGATGGAAGAAAAAAGAAGAGTAGAGCGCAACAGGCAAACAAAATACGGGCGTGAATTATAAATCGTAAAAAACGTAATAGGAATGTTTTTCCCGCGAAAGACATCAGAGCCTACTTTCCACTGAAGGCAGTGGAGACATACCAACCCCCCACGCCTGGTTTGAAGCGTACCTAGAACCGCCTAGTATAGCCTGGGTGGCCTCACAATGGAGACGAGGCATTAGAGGGCCGGTCTCAAACCAGAGAGCCTGTCATACTCACAGGGCCAGTCTGCAACCAGAGAGCCTGTCACACTAAGAGGGCCGGTCTCCAACCAGAGTACCTGTCATACTAACAGGGCTGGTCTCCAACCAGAGAGCCTGTCATACTAAGAGGGCCGGTCTCAAACCAGAGAACCTGTCATACTCAGAGGGCCAGTCTCCAACCAGAGAGCCTGTCATACTCACAGGGCCGGTCTGCAACCAGAGAGTCTGTCATACTCACAGGGCCGGTCTGCAACCAGAGAGCCTGTCATACTCACAGGGCCGGTCTGCAACCAGAGAGCCTGACATACTCACAAGGGCGGTCTGCAACCAGAGAGCCTGACATACTCACAAGGGCGGTCTGCAACCAGAGAGCCTGACATACTCACAGGGCCGGTCTCCAACCAGAGAGCCGGTTATACCCATAGGGCCGTTCTCCAGGTTTATTAACTCTCTATGCAGAGAATGAACCTGAACATGTAATCCATCAATGCTCTTCTCTGTCTACCTGGCATGCTCTCTGGGCAGGGTCATTGTACTACAAAACCTGGCCTTGGATCTGCCTGACACGCTCCCATGGCTCTTTGATCTACTGGGCTTACCTGCTGGCCCAGCTTGAAAGGCTGTTTATTTGACACCTAATGTGTTGACAGGTGTCATGGCTATCAGGGCCTGGAAGACCCAGGGGGTGGGGGGGTGGCTCTGTCTTTGTCTTTCCCCGACTTAGGAGCAAACGATGGAAGGATGCATATCTTCCTCTCCTCCTCCACCCTCCGCGTCCTATAAGGCCCTAGGGTGTTCCTGTGGTGGCGTATGTTTCCAGTGACTTCCCTGGAGGTGGTAGGGTTTTAAATAGAGGCTTTAACCAGCCCAAACGGGTCCCCGGCGAACACCATTAAGACTTAAACACCTCAGTGCTCCCGCTCTGTTTGTTTACCTGTTTGTAATGCTGATTACTTGTTTGTTCGTCTGTCATCCTGCTTCTTTAATGATGTTGCATTTCAAGGAAGGAAACATCTTCTGTTCTTCACATTTTGTCCTCTCTTATTTATCATTTTTGTGATTTTGTTTATTCAAGTTTTTGATTTGTTGTTCATTTGTTGTTGTTATTTAGATATTTAGGTTTTTGATTGTTATTGTAATTGCTCATTATGTTGAATGTCTAACATTAAGTTGAATCATTAAATGCTATTGTCATGAGGTAATATCCTGTAATGACTAACGCTCTATGCAGGTGTTTATATCAATTGTCAGTCACAGAAATATGACTCTTCAGTTTGAAAGACACATTTGTCATTAATGGAATGAAATTTGACTTTTAAACGCATTCTAGTCCCTGGCAGATGAAAAGAATTTGAACTAAAATGAATTTGGATTATGAGTTTCTCTGTTATGTTGTGTATAGTTAATGATGAGTTAAAATATGTACTTCTGTGGTGTGTATGGATGGAATGTGGTCAGGCCATGTCTGTCACTGAGGGAAGTGTCACTTATACATGCTCTTACACACAACGCCGCAGGCAGGCAAGCCCCTTCAAATGACAGACAGCCCTCCGTTTCCAAAACGACCTCCAGTGTAAGTAAGGGTACATGTATGCGCTAAGGAATTGTGTTGTGAAGAAACTAAAGGGCTGGATTTTTGCAATTCAGGCTTGAGCACAAAACTACAGCAGAACATGTTACTAAAGAGAAAAATGGTAGGTTTTATAATTCTATACTTTATATTTTTTTACTAATATTTTATAATATGGCTAAGAGTAAAAGTTGCATTTGTAGAACCGTTCATGCAATGCAACAACAGTAAATGTGCATCTAATGCAATTGTTGAACTTGAAGAGAAAACATAACTTCATAAACCTAATTTACTTCTGTTCTACTATAAGCATTTTTCCATGAGGCTGATACATATTATTTTGCAGTTTTAAATAAATAAGCATAATGCTACGCCATCAAGGTGTCTCCAGCTTCCCATGTTTGATGGGGCCCTGCTTGCCCCTTAGGTAATCCGGCCCTGGGCAACAACCTCTGTATATGTGCGACAAAACAGATCACAGTGCAAGTACTCAAAGAGTGCTGGGAAATTGGACACTTCCTGGGAATCAGTGTGAAAGGTTGAATCATGGCCCACGCCACTGTTCCTTCACTGTCTCCAATCACAATCTCTCACATAACCACTTACACCATCTGACTTCAATCACTATGGTGCCAGAGGCAGAAGATGGCTTGAAGCATTGTGACACAGTCAGCTTTAACACCTACTTAGATTAGATATGTTTTATTGTCCCCTTGGGCAAATTCTTATTGCAGGACCTACTGGATTATCAGACAAAATCAGAATCATACTAATAGTGTGTATGTGTTTTGTGCTGTTGCAGAATTGCATTATTTTCAATAACAGCTCTGTAAGAGAATATATTGAACAAGAATTAGAAGGACTGTCTTCGGAAATGTGGCTACAGAACTGACTTAATAATAATAATAATAATAATAATATGTTCATCTTATATAGCACTTTTCAAGAACCCAAAGCCCTTTACACAGTTAAGGGGAAAGCCCACCTCATCCACCACCAATGTGTACCACCCACCCTTAATGATTCAGGGACTTTCTGTTTTCTTTTGTTAGTACTTACAGTATCATTGGTTGCGCTGCAGCTTTTAATCACGGGGGATTGGCTGTTGGAAGGCTACAGGGTCAGAGCTACAGGATCAAAGCCAGATATTTTTTGGGGGAGGTAAACCTAGCTGTTGGAACTTCTGTACTGTAACCAAATGATTACAAGATCAAAACCTGAGTCAAGGTTCTGCAATTGAGCAATACAGTTAAACCCTAATTACTCTCAGGGAAGTAGTGCAAATTACACTGTGTCCTTAGTCCACTGAACTGGTATTATAAGTGAGAGAAAAAAGATCCCCGCATTCTTCAATGCCAATAAACACTAATGGTATAGGTGGCTGAGGTGTATCTTCTGTGGGTGTGGTGTATTGTCAATGGACACCTATATTCAAATGCAATTCACGTTTGACACAAAAGGTCTAGATGTCACTTAGCCTTTAAATAGACGTTTTTGTGAATGGTGTCTATTCATTGATGCCACCCCAATGACTGTATACATTCCAAGACCCCAACAAACCTAAATTAGCCAAGGGGTTGTTAGTGAAGACTACTCAACACTTAACTAATAATTTATGTGTTGTTGTCAGGGAAAAATTGCTCCAGGAGTTATACTACCAGTTGCTAAACTCTATTCCTCAGACAAGTTTTCACTAGCACGAGAGCTATGGCAGAAATGTCATAACTCACTCTATCCCAGGGCTAAACCAAAGACACATAGTCTTATATGAGATGAGCCTGATGGGTTAGGCTGATTGGGTTACCAGTACAAGAGGCAGACACACATAACTCACATTCACAATTGAATCGATGTTGTTAATCTGTGTGTGTAATGAATGTGCCATAAATCCTGTATCATGGCGTCTTCAATGACAGGCGGAACAGTAAAAGTGTTGGCAGGTTTTCTGGCCTACAAGCAGGTGGGTAAGTATTATTAATTCATTATCATGCAGTTCCATTCTGTGAAATTTTACTGCAAAATGACTGTAATGTTCTCATCGTGTAAAATCTTTTCGATTTGCATGAGATTCAATTTTGTTAAAATATATGTAAAAATGTAACGCTTTGGGTTTAAGAAAAGCACATTAGAAATGAAATGTATTATTATTATTATTATTATACAATGACTATAAAATCATAGGTACACTTTCCAAAAACACCTATCTTCTAAATTACTACAGGTTCGTATTTTTGTCACATTTGTAAGTCTAAGATGAAGCTGATAAACAACAATGGCATCTTTTCATGGTACTTTTTACAAAGTGTTCAATTGATTCTGGATGGCGCTGTACTCTGAATACCCCCCCCCAAAAAAAGTTCTCCATGAGGCAGAGAAAACTTTGCAGTTTTAGGGCATAAATTAAAATTAATATATCAATGAAATACTCAAAAAAAAAATGTTGTTGAAGCACTGTATGATAAAACATGATGAATTCTCTCTCAAAAAAGGCCTATGAAAATGTTATTCTTGACAAATCAAGTGTTTTCAAACGTTAATTAAAATGACATTTGAAATCCCAATTAATCTTTTTCAGTTTTACAGCATCTGTTAGGACAGAATAGGCATGGGACTGATGGACAGTTGAGAGATTTGAGTGACGGAGAGGAACTGGCACCAATTGGAGCACAGCATTGCCTTCAAACCTGGTGATTTATATATACACTGTAACTGACTCATCTGACTGATGGGACAGCTGAACAAACCACCACAGTCTCTTATCTGATTCAAGTAAACTACGTGTTTTCTCTCAGAAATTCAATTGAACCTATGTTTTAATGACATAAAAAGTGATAACTGCTGCCCTATGGGCAATATACCATGGCTAAGGGCTATTCTTAGGCACAATTAATCTTAGAGTGTCTGAATACCGCACTTACCAATGGTATTGGCAAGAAACAACAATGCCTTTTTACCACTAGAATGTGGTTGCGAACGTAATGAGAACAGTCAAAATAAGAAAAAGGTTGTTACAACGGTGGTATATTGTGTAGAAGACCATGGCTTTCAGCCAACAAGCCTTCTGGAATTGAGCCACCCAGTTTATAATATAATGAAATACATTTTCCAATAATCTCTGAAACACAGATGTAAATCTTGCATAATTTGGTCAGTTTTTTAATTTAACTTCAGTATCCATATGCATCACAAATTGCTATATTACTATATAGGAAATTCAAAGCAAACCCCTAATTATATTTCACATTGGTTGTTCCATCTCCATGATTAAGCAACACCTTAACTCAGTCGTGATTGGACCAAATAGTCATTGAAAATAAATAGGAACAACGCATATCATTATTTCATGTATTTGAGCCACTGCTGGCAGATTCTACAGTGAGGGAAAATATATTTGATCCCCTGCTGATTTTGTACGTTTGCCCACTGACAAAGAAATGATCAGTCTATGATTTTAATGGCAGGTTTATTTTAACAGTGAGAGACAGAAAAACAACAAAATAATCCAGAAAAACTAATTTCAAACAAGTTATTTATTGATTTGCATTACAATGAGTGAAATAAGTATTTGATCCCTCACAATCAGAAATATTTCTGGCTCCCAGGTGTCTCTTATACAGGTAACGATCTGAGATTAGGGAGTGCTCCTAATGTCACCTAGTTACCTGTATAAAAGACACCTGTCCACAGAAGCAAGAAATCAACCAGATTCCAAACTCTCCACCAAGGTCAAAACCAAAGAGCTGTCCAAGAATGTGAGGGACAAGATAGTAGACCTACACAAGGCTGGAATGGGCTACTACAAGGTCATCGTCAAGCAGATTGGTGAGAAGGTGACAACCAGGGGCGAACTGAAACAATAATTCAGGCCGAGAATTTGACTCCATCCCAGGATACCCTGTTAATGCGGTCCGCTAATTTTGTAGGCTACCCCATTTCTTAATTTAACTGGTACCAAACTTGTTATAAATTTGGACACTATGTTCATCTGGGAATAAAGTTGTCTACATTACAATACATTTGGGACTGAGTTTTAGTTTCAGGCTTCTGACTAAAATATTTATTTTAGTAATTTTGTACAGTTACAATATTTGTTATTATTAGTTGACAAAAGCACAAACATTTTCATTTTCAACATGCAATGCACATCATATTTTTATACAGCGGGTGAAATAAGTATTGAACACATCAACATTTTTCTCAGTAAATATATTTCCAAAGGTGCTATTGTCATGAAAATTTAACCAGATGTTGGTAACAACCCAAGTAATCCATATATACAAAGAAACCAAAACAAATAAGTTCAGAAATTATGTTATGTGTAATAATGTGAAATGACACAGGGAAAAAGTATTGAACACGCTTACTGATATTCATTTTATACTTTGTACAAAAGCCTTTGTTGGTAATGATAGCTTCAAGATGCCTTCTTTATGGAGAAACCAGTCGTATGCATTGCTCTGATGTGATATTGGCCCATTATTCCACACAAACAGTCTTCAAATCTTAAAGGTTCTGTGGGCCTCTTCTATGAATCTTGATCTTCAGTTATTTCCATATATTTTTTATGGGATTTAAGTCGGGTGATTGGCTGGGCCATTCTAGCAGCTTTATTTTCTTTCTTTGAAACCAATTGAGAGTTTCCTTGGCTGTGTGTTTGGAATCAATGTCTTGCTGAAATGTCCACCCTCGTTTCATCTTCATCATCCCGGTAGATGGCAGCAGATGTTTGTCAAGAACGTCTCGGTACATTTGCCCATTCATCCTACCTTCAATTATGTGAAGTTTGCCAGTACCATTTGCTGAAAAGCAAGCCCACACCATGGTATTCCCACCTCTAAACTTCACTGTTGGTATGGTGTTTTAGGGTGATGTGCAGAGCCATGGTGTGTATTATGGCATCCAAACAGTTACATTTAGCTCTCATCTGACCACACTATATTATCCTAGTATTTCACTGGCTTTTCCAAATGTTGTGCGGCCTAGCCAATCTCCAAACCTTAATCCCATAGAAAATCTGTGGAGGGAGCTGAAAGTTTGAGTTGCCAAATGTCAGCCTCAAAACCTTGATGACTTGTAGAGGATCTGCAAAGAGGAGTGGGACAAAATCCCTTCTAAGATGTGTACAAACCTGGTGGCCAACTACAAGAAATGTTTGACCTCTGTGATTGCCAACAAGTGTTTTGCCACCAAGTACTAGGTCATGTTTTGCAAAGGGGTCCAATACTTATTTCACTCATTGTAATGCAAATCAATTTATAACTTTTTTTAAATGGATTTTTCTGGATTTGTTTGTTGCTATTTTGTTTCTCGCTGTTGAAATAAACATACCATTAAAATTATAGACTGATCATTTCTTTGTCAGTGGGCAAACCTACCAAATCAGCAGGGGATAAAATATTTTTTTCACTCACTGTATATACAACCTTAGTTCCAAAACAGTTGGAACTTTATGGAAAATAATAATTAAAACGAAGAGTTATTTGTAAATATACTTTGACTTGTATTTTAAAAAAAAATGTTTAAAGACAAGGTATTTTATGTTTTACCTAATCAACTGCATAGTTTTCTGAAGGTAAATGTTTCTTTTGAAATTGATACATGCAACATGTTCCAAAAAATGTGGAAAATAATAAAAATAAAAGTTTGAAATAGCGATGTGACAAGTTGAAATAAGAAGGTGATGTGAGTCAATTTGAATATATAAGGAGCCTCCAAAAAAGGCCTAGTCCTCCGAGAGCAAGGATCGGTCATCACTCGCCAATCTACCAACAGATGCATCAGTGAATAATCCAAACACTTTGAGAACAACATTCCCCAAATACAAATCAGTAGGATGTGGCATTTCCACATCCTCAGTAAACAATATAATTAAAAGAGTCAAGGAATCCGGTCAAATCTCAGTGTGTAAAGGGCAAGGCCAAAAATAACTTCTAAATGCACATGATCTCTGATCCCTCAGACATCACTGTCTTAAAAAACGTCATGATTCTGTACTGAATATCGTGACATTGGCTTTGGAATATTTGTTAAACCTTTGTCAGTCAACATCATTCGCTGCTGCATCCACAGATGCAAGTTAAGGCTTTACTAGCAGAAGCCATACAACACTGTGCAGAAGTGCCACCAACTTTTCTGGGCTCAGTCTCATCTGAGATGGACAGTTGCACAGTGGAATCGTGTTTTGTGGTTCGACAAGTCAACATTTCAAATAGTTTTTGCACATTCTGCCCGGATTTCAAGCACATGGTTGGGAGAGAGTGCGGGTGCTAGCATGGCCAGCATGCAGTCCTGACCTGTCAATGATTGAGAATATGTGGCACATTATGGAGTGCAAAATAAGGCAACGAAGGCCCCGTACAGTTGTGCAGCTGAGGACATGCATAATGGATGAATGGGGAAAATTCCACTTTAAACTTAACCAACTGGTGTCTTCAGTCCCAAACGCTTAATAATTGTTGTTAAAAGGTGATGTTACACAGTTGTAAACAGTCGACTTTCTCAACATTTTGGTAATGTGTTGCAGTCATCAGGTTTGACATGTGTGTATATTGTGAAAAGATTAAAATTAAAAAGTAAAACATCAAATAATGTGTTAGTAATGTTTTTACAATATTTTAAAAGGTGAATAAAAATTTCATCAAATGATTTTTTTTGCTTGTTTTTCAGCATTTTCCATACTGTCCCAGCTTTTTCGGAATTGGTGTCGTAATTCAGACTTTGCCAACAGAGATTAAACAGGTTTATGCAGGCATGCAAACTCCTCACCTTTAGGTGGATCTCACCTTTTAGAAACCGAAATAGCCAGTAGTATGATCCTGCACAACCGGAGGCTGCAGTTTTAGGACCCCAGTTCTTGGACCGCAGATTCAGGACCCTAGTTTTTTGTGTTGACGCTTGAAACTTACACATTAATAACCGTCCCATCTATAAACTTTTACTAATTTAGAGGCAGAGCTGCCAACTTTTCAATAACCTTGGAGTGAGATTTTGTCAGGGGTGACCAAAATTATGCCACGCACGCAGGTTGTTGGCTCAGATATCAGAAAATTGTAATTACCCATGTTGTACCCATGTTGTACCCTGCATTCTGGTGGTTTGTGGGGAGGCCCAAAGCCATTGATAGGGGCAGCCTATTAGAGATGGACAATATTAGTTACATTCTGTGAAGCAGACATAGCTGAAGGTCCATCCCCAGGAAAGTTTGGATTAAGTAATGTGAATTCCTGCATTCTAGTGGATTTTTGAGAGGTCTGCTAAAGATGTGCAATACCTGAAATTACTCTGATTCATGTTTGGCATCATGACTTGTACGGCCTTCTAGACTTAAGCTTAACATTCCACCAGAAAACCTTTGTGTGTCTAAATGCCTATGTACCACAATAAAGCCTTATTCATAGACCAGTGTTTAAAATTTGACCTACAGTTGATATTTTGATTAGAATGGAATTAAACACATTTTTTACTGAAACCTAACCCATGTTGTGAAAAATGGTATTCTTAAGAGCACTTAATGATTTATGTTCAGCCAAAAACAACAGAAGATTAGTTAGGGAGGGACATTGTTCTTCATTCAAAGCCCACCAAATGGTCCATCAGAAACAAATAAGTGCAACAAACAAATAAGTGAAAGTACTTAAACAGTACAACTTTTTCCAAGCATAAAACAGATTAATGCATTACAAAAATAACAACAAAATGTGGCATAATCAGTATCAGATGCAGATCAGAAGCTGGTTACATTCCTTGTCTGTGATCTGTGGGCATGGTTTAACTGGCCTGTGGCCTTCTTGGAGGCCTTGATGACCTCTGAAGGGGGCTCCCATTTGAAGCAGGGCTCCAGATTTGCTATCTTTATGGTCATTATTGAGGACAGGGTGCCATCCAATGTTAGGCTGTTTCTTCTCTTGGTTTTGTTCAATCCCACAACTGAAAACACCCTGTCAGCATCTGCATTTGCATGGGGCAACACCAGGACGACCTTGGCGACGGCAGCAAGCCTCTCAAATTCTTTGGATCCTGTCACCTATGGAAAATGCACCAAAGCACAATGGAAAAACATACCTTGATTTTTGATCAGATAAGACATGCATAATTTGCAACATGCATGACAGATATATGTACGCAACAATTTTAAGCAACAGACGTAGCCAAACCACACCTTCCTAAAGCAAAGACAAAACAAACCAAAAATGTTTACCTTATGTTTCCTGGTTGCCATTTCAGCCCAGAAGCTTTCCATTTCAGTTTGTCCTGCAGGGTATCATCGGCATGGTCCGAAAATTTTGAAACTCCTCATCCAGGTCATGCTCCTCTGGCCCATGGGATGGGAGGAGATGGGGAAACCTATTTATGAAAGTAGAGTTGCAAGTTGTTAAGGTTTAGGTATATAGGCATCAACCTGTAGCAGTTCATACACATCTTTGGGTAGAGGCCACATAAGAATAGCTCATGTGCAGTTTAGGAGTGAAAATACCTCAACATAAAATGTAGGGTGTTTCAGCTAAGATAATAGACAATAATTAGAAAAAAAAATAGCTAACCTTTTACACCGAAGAACATTTACAACAAATGGAGTTTGATATTCAGCTTCAACAAGGCAGCATGTTCTACAGATAATCCAGTGGAAACGCAGTTAAATTCTAATTGCCTAAGTGCTTCTGTGGGAATATGTCCATCCATGTCTACTGAAGAAAAAAGCACTTGCTACAATGAATGGGATTGTGGAAAAGCTTTACTTGTAAGACTTGAACCAAAAATGACTGACGACCGCATATGCGTCACTGAATCACTGAAGTTTTCCAGCACCCATGGAAAGTGACGTAGCAAGAGGACAATTAACAGATGAGTAAGTTTATTAAACCTATTTTCTGTACCTTGATAATGGAGCAGACGTAATGTTATTGTACTGTATGTGTAGTGTGCCAGCTGTATTTAGTAGCTAGCTGAGTGTGTAAATTACTATACCTTACTATAGGCTACTCTTTCTAGATAAAGAAAAATGGATGGGATCGCATCGCTTTTTTCGGGCTGTAGTGCCGGTTAATTTAGCACGTAGATCCCTTTCATAATCTTCCGACCTAAAATGCCGACTGCAGACCCTAACTTTTTATAGCCTATTGTAAAGTGTGAAAGATTACTCCTTCTTTTTGGGCTTGCTTGTAATTTCTGCAACCAGGTACAGAACACCAAACGGGCATGATGAATAGAAATTAGACTACA
>JACXGM010001874.1:0-22423 GCA_016801145.1 Umbra pygmaea | reverse complement strand
GTCAAGCTCTACAGAGGTGTGCTGTTGAATTGCCCATGTTCTGTGTGTTCAAATGGAGACGTGCACTAAATTCACTTGGAATTCTGGGAGTTGTGGTAACTCAAGTTTAGACGGATACAGAAGCACCCCAGTGGATGCGAAAGGAACTGAAATATACTATCGGCTTTTCTCTGATGTATAGAAAAAGAACAGACGTGTATATGACAAATCATCTATGGTAACGTTTGTAAATGGTATACTATGAAACTGATTTACTGTGGAACACTCCTTTAACTGTTCACTAGCTGTTAACCAACAAGAATGCAAATGAATACAGTTCACCCATCTAGAAGTTCAGACTCACGCACTGAGTGCCCACGGACTGCCGCAATATAGTATCGGTGGCGCGCAGCAAGGTGTTCCGTACTTGGTAACGTCAGCGGTATGCGGCGTGTGTGTCTGAGCCTGTCTCCTATCACACACAGCAAGGTTTTCAACTATGTCTGACATTCTAGCTGCTACCGGTATGTGTGTAGGACGGCCGATTTAACCCGCCAGTCCTCATTGATACAGTAACATTTGTCATGTCATGAGCAGAAAAAAGAGCAGCTAAGAAAAAAAGCAGGAGAATGATTTGGAAATATAGAAAATGTTATGCTTTTGACATATAGAAAATAAAGTAGTTCAACACAGGTAATCCTGTTTAATAGTTTTTTTTATTATGTATGCAAAAGATTTCTTTATGGTTAAAAGAACATTACATTGTTTACAAGAGCAGAGATTCTACATTGATCTAGCCTCTTTATTTTGCTCTCAAAGTGCACCAGGTTGATGTGTTTAACTTTAAAATGTACTAAATTTTCTTCTGAGGAAGCATGCTCCTAGAGGGTTGGGGTTCACCGTATCCTTTTTTACCCCTGACCTGTTTGCATGTCTGTTTATGTGACATTGCACCATATTGTTCAAGGTCAATAATGAGATAGAGCCCTTTATGCAAGTAACTAGTGGTGTTGCTAGATTTGCCCGACATCCGGGTTACAAAGACATTACATGAAAGGAACACTCCAGACTCCTCAATAGCTTAAAATCATTGTGCCGGTCATGTTTCTGACACAACAGTCCCTAAAAAAAACATTCTCAGTGCGTTCAGGAATTCCCAAATCAGCCACCGTAAGTTTTCCAAAAACCTTCGGTGACAACACTGCAACATTCCTTTAAATAATAAATGTTCGTTTTAAAGAAATTCGAAGAGAATAAGACATGACAAATAAATATCAGGAAGTAAACCAAATGAATCCCCTGAATCTAGATGTATTTTCGAAAATGTTGCAGTGTTGTCGCTGACGGTTTGGGAATTACAGAGTACGCTGAGGTGTTTTTTCTGACTGTTGTATAGACCCATCCACTTTGACCAAGTAGGAGCGTGGCATCACTTTTTGTACACAGGATCCAAGCCCACAAAGACCTGTCCGGTCCCCTGGTTATGGCTTAATTCGCACCGCTTCACCCACTTTGAGCTCAGGTAAGTCCTTTGCTCACTTGTCATAGATGAACTTGGACTCCTGTCTCCTTTGATGAAGCTTCTCTAGCACACCTGTTACCACACAGGGTTCCAGAAGAATGTTGGACACTGGCAGAGTTGCTTTTTCTATGCCTTCCGTTGGGGCATTTTGCCACTGTAGGATAGCTTTCCAAGCATCCTTGCCCTCTCTCAGAGCATTGTTGAGGAGGTTTTTCATGAATATGACCACCTACTCAGCCTTCCCATTAGCTTTTGGTGGCCGTGGCGAGGAGGTGATGTGCTCGACTTCCCATTCTGCAGGAAATTTCCGGAATTCTAAACCAACAAACTGGGGTAGATTGTCCGAAATGACTGTGTCAGGCAGCCCATTACGGGCAAACTGTGCTTAGCAACGTTTGATTGTTGTCTCAGCTGAAAGGTTGGAGAGAAGGTCAATCTCCCAGACGTTGCAGTAATGATCAACTAGCAGCAGAAAGTCTTTGCCACTGTGCTGAAAGATATCTTGAGGTTCAATCTCCTAGGGGCATGTCGGTAGCTCATCAGACATTTTCTCTCTCTGCTGCTCGATAGTGTATTCACTGCAGGTTGTGCATTTTTGACAGTCTTTGATTTCACTCTGCATTCCTGGACGAAGTTTGTCTGAAACATGCCTTGCCACCGTTGAATAGTACTCCATTTTCAACACAAATCTTCTCTGCATGGCCAGTATTCTCTAATCGCTGGAGTAATGTCTTCTGTGCATTCCGGACAGCCCGTCAGAATCACCGATTCTCATTGTCTGAAGGTGCTTGTTCCTGTCAATGTGCTGTCTGACAGGCACAAGGCGTTGGTCTGTAACATTGAGGTATTCTGCCTGGTTGATGTGCTCATCATTCGCTTGCTCTGTGTAAGCTGTACACTGTGTGTTGTTCATGCATGGAGTGTGTCTGATGCAGTAGCCCTGCTGAGAGTGTCACTCACGTACATCTCCAGCCCTGCCTTATAAATCACCTCCAGGTTGTAGGTTTGGAGGGCCAGTAGCATGCTATGCAGGCTTTTTGGGATGTTCAGGAGAGGCTTGTTGAATATAGCGATAAGGGGCTTGTGATCTGTCTCTTTGCTGATGTTGTCATGCCCATAGATGTAGTGTTGAAAGCGTTGGCATGCAAACACAATGCTGATGCCCTCCCCTATTTGGGCATAGTTCTGTTATGTAGGAATGAGTGCCCTAGAGGCCAATGCTACAGACTGACCCTCCTGCATTAGGCAGAAGCACAGACCATACTGGCTCGTGTCACCACAAGGATGTCATCTGCTATGGGTTCTACACAACTGAGACCTACCAGCAGTTCAAGTATTACTGTGTGCAGTGGCAGAGGGGAATTTCCTGGCCAGCCTTCTGAATAAAGCATTACCATTGTTCACATGCTTCCTTTCTAGCTCAAAGGGCCTCATTTGTTTGTTGGTTCAATCCGCTGCTCGGGCATGTCTCCACGGCCGAGACCAACGTCAGGTCCCATACTCCGAGCAAATGTCTGCATGTGCCCTCATAAGCACTGTCTTGTCCCTGATTAATTCATATTTTAATGCACCATAGTCACATGTGGCTGCCATTTCTCTCAGCTTGGTAACAAAACTGTAAATGTATTCCCATCCACCTGTTTGTAACAGCCGAACACCTAACGCTCATAAATAACGTTCTTTGCTGGCTTGATACCGTTCTTTTTCCCCAGAGGTGGCTGAGCAGAGTTCTCCTCAGAGCGTGGCGGCTGTGGTAGAGAACATCTTTGTGTCCGGCGACGTGGTAGAGGACATCTCTGGATGCGGCGGCATTGCGGATTGTGTCACTAGGGCAGGCGACATGCTGGACTGTGTCCAAGGTCCTAGGAACGAGATTGATATTGGAGACACCATATATTTTTCACAAATTGTTCTTATTATTGGGGGGGCCCATACTGCCTCTCTGTAACATTGAGGGGGAAATGTCCCCCTATCCCCCCTTGTTCCTACACCCTTGACTGTGTCACTGAGGCAGGCGGCATGCTGGACTGTGTCACTGGGGCTGATGTAGCATACGCCTGGGCATGCTGGTAGGTCAGGTGCATATGCATGGTCACCCAACCACTCCCCTTCATTGCCATCTCGGCATAGGGGATTACAATGATGGCTGTAGGCCAGTAGTGTAACTATCGGTAAGCAGGGTATGCGGTTGCTTACGGTCTGGACCAATCAGGGGCCTGAGTGATTGGAAGATATTGATTGACAGCCGGGGCCCCCTATCGCATTAGGCAGTAAAGGGCCCGCCTTGATAATCCTGCATAAGGGCCCGGTGTTGGCTCGTTATGATGCTGCTGTAGGCAGACTGGACCGGAGGTGTCAGCTGCTCAACCCCTCTATTCCACTGTGGAGGGGGAGTGAAGATGGCGGAGAATAGTTAATAACTATGCACCTCCAGTCCACCCCTCTCCCAGATGTCCGTGGCAGTAGTGAGTGCCTGGCCGGTTTCACAACCTTGTTGCTCCCAATCTGAACACAACCAGTTTGGTTGACTCACCGGATCAGGCATAAGGGGGTAGCTGGATGTCGTAGCTGGGCGACTCACAGCTGGCTGCTCTGCTGCCTTACTGGGGTAGGTAGACCTGAGAAGCTGGAGTTTTGTGCAGCTCTTGGGTTATTTTAAACAGTCCTTTGCATAACTTCTCCATGCTTCTTCTAACTCGCTGCTTCCTTTAAACGGTTGTTTATTCTGTTGCAATTTGAGCTGGAGTGTAACGAGGCGGAAGAGTGGAAGATTCGTTTAATAATATCAAAAACATCAAATGCTAACTCAGAAAACGCAATAGTAACAATGGAATGCACAACAACATCACTAATGTATAATAACTGACACCCTGGCTTAGTCCAGGGAGTGTTAACTATGGTCCTTACTCCTTATTGAACCTAATACGTCCCAGCTGGGACTAATTACCACTGTGACTTTGCTGAGGTAATATTTGAAAATGCTGTGTCACCCATGTCCATCCTGTGGCCCTCATGCACCATGGGACACTTTACAAATGGCCTGTGAGCAGTTGGATGGTGGCAATATAGACTGGACAAATGTGTACAGATTGCCTTGAACTAGCAAAATCAAATTAAATATTAATGGAAAAATACTTTTGGTTAAAGCTTTGCAAGTTTAGGAACAACTGCACAGATCAGAAAAGCGGAATGCATGTTAAGTTTTCTGAATAACGGTAGCTGAAAATACCAGCCTGATCTCACAGAATTCTGTGAAATGAACACAGACCAAAATCTGTGTCCGTTTTACAGATTGGCAGAAAATTCTGTGAAATGAACACAGAACAAAATCCATGGCAGTTACACAGAAGTACAGAAAAGTCTGCGATGGGCACACGGAAATGATGGCTTGTTGAACTCATTGAATTCAGTGAGACCTTGCTGTTAACTCAAGGTAAGCCTTGCCCAAACCCTAACCTTAACCACTCAGAAACCTTGCTGTTAACTACATGTAACATGTATTACATTGTAACGTATTGTTTGTAAACATGGTGACAGAAAGAAAAGGATGAAAAAGCATATTTGCAACACGTCTGCATCGCGCTGGAATAGAAAACCAAATAGATGCAAAGTGTCCGCCTGGATGTGAACGCGCAATCTCTGGGATGTGAGTCGCATGTTTATACGCCCCTCCACCATCGCCAACTGTCCAATCTGCTAAATCATTGCTATTTACACTCTGCTACGTCATCATGCGATTCCGTGAAGCTGCCACAGATTTTGAAGTTAAGGGTCTGTGTTCATTTCACAGACTTCTGTGAGATCATGTTGCAGCCTTGGGAAATACAATTTACAGATAATCTGGCTTATGTGACCAATGTACTGTAAATGTGAAGCATTGACCATGCCATTTCCAAGTCATGGAGTTTTGCAAATGTTTGTGAAGTGTACAGAGAGTAACACATGGAGGAAAGCCTGCCTCTCACCAGAAATTGCATTTATGTTTGTTACTTTTGCTTTCTTACTTGTTTATTAAGCTTGTAAGCAAGTCAAGCTAGCTTAAAATGGAGTATGTCTGGTAACCTACTACTCCAGGACTGCCCAACCCTGATCATGGACATCTACCATCCTGTAAGTTTTTCTTCAAACCTAATTTAGCACACCCGATTCACTGGACAATTGTTTTAAATATATTTGCTTCCTGAAAAAAGTTGGTGATTATGCTAGACTTCGATTGACTGTATAACAAAGAAATGTATATTTTGACTATAACTTGTTTAATTACTTATTGTTTCTGACACGCTTGCAGTGAAAGTTCAACAAAGCTTAAAGTGTTTTTCTGCTGTTTTTCATTGGTACTGTGTCCAACAATAATCAGCCCGCATTAATTGATTCCAGTGTCCCTGATACCATTTTTCCATTGTGAAACCTGTTGACTGCACCAAGATTTGCGGGGAAAAAGTCTGAAGTGTGAATGCAGGAAAATAAACTTCAGTGACATGTTGCACTTCATGATTTTGTATGCTTTAGAGGTTTGCCAATCAGTTGAATGATGTTTGGTGCTCTGAAGCTGCCAAGAACATTCTAAACAACATCCTTCAATGCTTTCCAGGTGATTTTCTCTGGCACCAGTAACAGATCATCGACCTGCTCATCACTGATAACGTGTCTGGTCTATGGACCAAAGACATCATGGCATCAGTTATTCTTGGAACCATCTGTCTCAAATAACAAAAACCTTCAACTTCCTTGTTCATCGCTTTCACACTTTCTTAAGTCACAGTTTATGTGAAGAGACACAAATATCTTTGCAGGGTCAACAAGTAGTTTATGTGCCATGTTTTTCCATCCTGGAACCAAGGTATTCAGGAGTGCACAGTCATTTTTATCATAATTTGTCTCTTTAGTACGGCTGTACTTGGTATATCCAAGCTGCACTTCAAGTAGCAGAGCCACTACTTTTAGATCTCCACAGTTGTTTCACTAGTACATAATGTATTGGATGTTTTGGTATGTTTCTTCTATCTGTGCAGCATAACCAACAGGATTTGAGGAGTGGGCATTGATATTGTGTAACAAGACAGCATTGATGCTTAACTGACTAACACAATCAACAATAGAAAAAAAAGTAGATGGGATTCTTGAGGGTCAGGCTCACAAACTAAAGATGTGAACAAACCGTTGATGTCAGTACAGAAAAGGAGGTTGTTAACTTTTGCAAAGAAATGTGTTAAATCACCTTGGCGGCTTCGCAAAGGCAGACATTATTGTACCTGGTGACAATAAACACCATCCTTGCAGTCTTGTAGTAGTTCTGCTTTTGCTTTTGACAAACCCTGACTATGTTATTTATATCTGTGTTATTAGATGAAGCTCACTGAAAATACTGTACATGGTTCAAAATCTGGATCAATGTCTGTCTGTGCCCATCGCAGAATCCTAATTTGTTTCGTTTAAGCACCATTTCACTGGTGGCTTCGGTAATGAGACTGTCATCATGTGGCACTGGTCTCATGGATCAAGGCAGATTGGGGAATTCTATTGATTTCTTATTTTTAGGAGAAAAAACAGAGACATTAGGCTGACAGAACAGTTGGTCACGTAATCCTTCTGTTCTCGCCGTATCATTGGGACAGCAAACAGCATTACCTTCAGAGTACCACTAAGCCAAGCTCTAAGATCAACATCACATCTTGCAAACAAATGTGAGGGTCCCAGGCCTTGTCTTAATCACCAATCCTACAACCAAATTTATGCTCATAAGCTTTCTCAACAAGCCCAATCACGGTGTGTCTTTGAGGCTTAATCGTGTAAGCACCACAAATGTAGCAGGAGAAATTGGTGAGAAATATCTGCTGTCACCAATCACCCTTTAGCAAGTCTATAACTGGCTTACTTGTTACATAGCTTACATACACAACGCTATGCCTTGAAACAATTGCATTCAAATACATACAAACAACATAATACGTAGCATGTTGCTTTTATAGCCTTTCCAGGCAGCATCCATTTAACCTAAGCATGCTCAGACATGCCCAAGCTGTATCAGTTCCACAAACATGCCTGGACATGCCTGAGCTACACAAAGCATATACTGTATAACGTGAGCGAAGTATTAATAGACCTAAAAAAAGAACAATAACTAAAATACAGAATTTCTACAAAATGGTTTATGATAGGTTAATTATTTAAAGCATATTTTTGTGATCAGCAGCCAAGAATCAGTAAGATACACCTAAAATTGTTCAAGTAATTAGCAAAAAATGAAAGTTAAAATAGGTTGCCCACAAAGAGGGTTGGACAGAACCTACAGGATGGTAGATTTTCAGGAACAGGGTTGGGCAGCTTGACAGTTCATAATCACTTAAAGTAACGACCCCTAAAAGCAATAATAAGTGGACCCACCCTCATGTTTAACTGTCCATACTGTTGCTAAATGATACGCAAGTAAAAAAAATCAAGATGTCAGTATTTGTGTAATATTTTTTTATATATACAGTATAAACACAATATACATATACTATGTATATTTTCATTAAGCTAATTTTAATAATTAAAATTTCGTTTTGAGAAATGTAAATCCCCCATATGTCCAAAGTGTTGTGTACATCTTTGTCATTTGTTAATGTAGAAATCAGAAGATGGGGTTGGAAATGAGGGTGCGAGGCAGGCCATCTGTACATGGATCCTTGCCTACAAGGCCACGTATCGCTGGGTGATGGGGTGTAGGTCCTCAGCCTGCTTAATGGCAGGACGTGTCTCAGGAGGGTTTCTATAGGCTCAATTCACATTTATACTAAACCCTATTAATTCATTTGGGATGCATTTTTCTGTACTTATTTGCCATCTATTTCAAACATACTTTGGGTCTTTAAATGAACATTGCAAACAACGCCAATGAAATAATTACTTGCACAGTTGCATTGTTTAAATTTAAAAGAAATGAGGTAATATAATACTTGGACGTCACCAACGTGGTCTAAAACCCTAAATTGGTAAAGAACAGGAGGAACCCAATGTGTTGAAACAGGGATATGTGAAGGATGGCGGATGGTGGGGGTGACTACACCTTCTTTTCCTCAAAGCTGTTTTCCCCAGGGTGCAATTTTCACCTTTTTTTGTTCTAAGCAAATGCGATTAAAAACACCTCAGTTGCCACAAATAGCAGTTGGCAATAACCTATAAAATTTGCATGAGATTTTTAATGCTTAATTCCCCACTTGGGGTTATCAATGCCTGTAATAAAATAATGGAAATTGTAATAAGAGACAATGCAAGGAATGTATTTCACACATAACCCAGAATGAGTACACAGGAGCAGATGAAACACCCTATTACACTTGATGAATATGAATATATTCTTCTATTACAAAGCAATTAGCAAATTATGAAGATTAGGGGACAAGTATTATATTAAATTTACACAGCTAATCATGCACAGAGGGACTAAAACTCTTCAGGTTGTTCAAACATGAGCTGCAGACACAAGCCCAGCTCCCATTTTCTAATCCTGCCCTGAATTCTTAATAGAATATAAGCAGAGTTGTCATTGTTGTGAATATAGGTGACTTCTAAACTTTCCAATTTCCGGAAAAAATCTGATCGGTCTAAAGACTATCTAAAAAATGACAGATTTGGCCTGTGCAAAAGAAGTGCTTGACTTGGTGTTAATAGGGAATCAAATTTAAACATAATTAACCTCTACTGAAAAATCAACAAAAGAAATGATCAATGCACTAATGGCGTACAGTCATTAACTCCTCCCCTTCTCTCACTGTGTTTTAATGAGGTGATTTTATGAGGTGTCGGACGTGACTTACAACAACCACAACAAAGGCTACGCTGATTGACACATTCATCAGTGACGTTTTCACACTGGTGCTTGACCGTCTCCCCTCTCTGCCCCCCTGCGGGTGCTTCGCTCAGCCCCGACAGGGAGGAGGTGAAAGTGGGACAACCCTAACCCCAATCTACCTTGGCTCCGGCCCGCGAGCGGAACAGTTCGCTCAGCGGATGTAAAAGGATCACTATGTCAATGGATGTTTGACAAGCCAGGACAATACCTGCTGGGGCTCCACACTAACTACAGGTCAAACCCCCAGCTGTGATGTCACACAGTTCCCAGGGCATTTCACAGCCACCTGGGTGGAATGGAGGAACACCTCTACACCTATCTGGATAGCTGTGGTGGGGGCTTCCTACCTCTCTGAAGGGGCAAGTGGGACTTAAACCTCAGAGACACATGAAGGAGACATTATATAGAGTGGGTTGGGTGACAGAAAACCATGCCCATGTATCTTTCTGTAGTCAGTAGACACTGAAATATTCTGTTGTATTTCCAGTCACTAAAACAAGCACATCCCCACCTACACAAATACAGACCTAAGGAACTAGCATGTCAACAGTTCACGTCTAGTAAATAACCAGTGCTAGAGTTCTGTGTAGTGGTCTAACAAACTGATTTTGGAGCACTTTTGTGATGGGGTTAAAGCCATTGCTTGGCTGTCTGTGCTTTCCCTCCCTCTACAAACTCGTCTGCCCAGCCTCTGCTTCAGTCCTATCCATCACCGCACGCACGCAGTCCTCTGTGTTTGTCAACACAGAATTGCATTTTTAATTCAAATCAGCCTATAAATAATTCAATTTGAAAGGTAATGCATGAAGTCAGTCAGAATCTGTGTAGTGTAACATGTCACTGATTAGGCTAATATTCAGTAATAGTGTAGGTGAGCTGAGAATGCAAGCACGAGGGGGAATAATATTGTTGCTAATTGCACCTTTGCAACTGTCCTGCTCTGCCCTCTAGTGTACATTAGATATTAAGGCAACTGAGTGGAGACAATGTAACCTGGTCCCAGGCTATTGTACACAGCACATATTAGCCAGGAACACCTTACCCTCGTTGGAACAACATGAGGGAAGTTTGTCATTATTAAATTCATCCAATACATACAGGGGGATATCAACAGCAGCATGCATGACCCCTACATGGAGGAGGGTTGTGTTATTCGAAGTTAGCCATTAGCTCGATTTGCTATCGCTCCAGTGGTTTGAAGCACGGCTCTTGCAAACCTCCAGCAAATCTGTACAGAAGTATCTGGGAATAAGACTAGAGACAATAACACATTTAGCCCTAAACTACTGTTCAGATGCAGCACTTTATTGGGACTCAAGCTGTGAATGCATGGACCAATAAGACTCCTGTTAAAGTATTCAGCATCTGAAAAAACTTCACAATATGTAAAACAGGATTAAACAAAAAATGGAACATAAGACAAAAAAATACTCATATGTAGAACAAGTGGAATACTGATTAAAAGTGCTAGTGCATCCAAAGAAACAAAATCACAACACTGAGAAGTGCTTTTGGGTAAGAAGCATAAAGCAAAGAACGTCCTAATCTACAATAAAGGAGAAAATACCTGCCAACATGGCTTTAGATCGGCTGCATTCTATAAAATACACAACACTAAATAAAAGTAGTTTAAACTGCTTTAGGTAACGATTCATAAATTGCATTATGAAACAGACTGGGCTCACTGGACAGAAATGGTCTATTATACGTAAATGTGTGCAACTGAATTAAGTTGACAAAGGTAAAAAAGGAAAGCTTGATGTGTGCATCCCACAACAGTGTGTCTACTGTGACTGTCAGTTTAGCGAACCCTTTACCTACACAGAAAAAGCTGAATCTGCTATACATTTTTCTGGTTTTAAAATATATGCATAACAAAACCAAGGTCCTCTAATTCGAATGATAGTGTATGAGTGCTAGTAACCTCATTTGGTGCAATATATTATGTAAAATAGAGGGTAGGGCATTCACGCACAGTATCAGTCCTAAAAACTGCCCTGAGTTTAGGCCGTATACTGTGTAACAATCTAATATCCAGTGATGTAAAACCATTGAACACATTTTCAAAGATAACGGCTCAAAAACTGCTGAAACACTAATTTGATGTAGCTACTAGCTTTGTATTATGCTAATTCAGCATCAGTATAAGCTACAACAGTTAACCATTTAAGTGAGCAATCCTAAAACAGGAATCTCAGTTCTTCCTAGAATATAATGTTCTAGCAGAGTCTGACTGGTTCCCAAGCATTCAAGAATCTTAGTTAAATGATAAGACAACAGAAAAACATAGCCGCTCCTTATTGTGTGTCCATCCATGAACATTAGTTCATGTTGTTGAAACTGGATCAAGGCACATCAGTTAAACATTTTTGAAAGAACGTGCCATGGTTCCATCCAGCAAAAGACCAAAGCTCTTTGTAAAATGTACTGGTCTTTGGTTGTCATGGGTAAAAAAATAATGCTTTAAAAAAATGTATGTTTTCTTTCCCCGGAAATCCTGGCTAAAGCATTACAAGTGGGAAAATTCCCTCACACTGTATTGCCTGCTGAATCCAGGAATGATCAGGCAAAAATATCTGGAAACCCCAGAAGTTGGGACCTGGATTGTTGCAGTAATAGGCTTTAAGGTGAAGCCAGTGATGAACGTGCGGTAGAGGGTTGCACCAGAAGATCAGCTGGGTGAGATCTCTGACAGGATGGGGAATGAGGGAAATGAAGGACAGGAGTCTCTGTGCTTCAGTTTAAACATTAGCTGCTCTTTTTCCTGGCCGAGCCTCTGACTGACGCCCGTCTGCCTGTCTAGTGCCCCCTGGAGATTCTGGTGCTCCTTGGACAGCTGCCTGGAGACAGGAAGACACAAGGACCAATGTTAGAAGACAAGAGAAAAAAAAACATGGTTTAGGTAAAAAAATATACAATTTAAACTTGCACTATTGTTCCTGTGTAAATAATACATGAATCTACATGAAATTCATCCTACCCTGACACATTACATAATATTTTAAATATGCATTATGATAAAAAGTCAATTTGCTTCATAACAACACTGTGTATTTGGTAGTCATACTGAATGTAGTCTTAACAACCGTAGTAGCAGAAACAGAGTTAGTAGCTAATAAAACATATTGCACTGATTCCAACAGGACCATTTACTTTGACAGTAATAAAAATATCTACATACCCAAATTTGCATCCTAACTAAAATTAACGTTGTCCACAAAGTGGCACCAGATCCACATCACATATGAATGGCGGTGTTATTTCATAAATATTAGTTTAAGCAGATTTATTAAAACCTAGTTTGACCTACAGATATACCCACACTAACTGATGTTCACAAAACATCTCCATTGTACCTTGAAATCCAAACAGAGGGACAGTGTGAAAATATAGGACAAAGCAGCCTTACTGTAGAAGGCTTTGATAGTTGTCAATTCGAACTCTCAGGTCCTCGTTTTGCTGCAGAACGTTGATGAGTTGGTCCTCTAGAGACAGATTCTTCTCCACCTTAATTAAAATATACAGAAATAGACTGAAGAAATAGATGCTGATTCTTTCCCCAAAGCTGATATGGAATAAACAATAATGTAATAAACAATAATGTACACAAATCCAAATCCCAGCCACTGTCCCTTACCAGATCCTGCATCTGAAGCAGTTTGTTTCCCTGCTCCTGAATACGTTCAGTCTTCATCTCAATGACAAACAGCAGACTCTCCTGCTCGCTCTCCCAGAATGGGCCGGGACTGCCATGGGCCTGGACAGACCGAGCGACAGACGGACAGAGGGGAAGTGTTTACAATTAACAGCTTGCCACAGACACCTGGAGACCAGATGTCTAAAGCAACAGCCCAAATATGCAAACTAGTTATGCGACACTGAATGCGCGCAACATTCGGAAACAAAGAGTGACAGACCCACACCTGAATGTTCCGCTGCAGGTCCTTCTTGAAAGTGCACTCCTCAACTCGCTTTTTCAATTTGTTGAACACGTTAAGCTCTGTATTAAGCTCCTCTATTGTGTCCTTTATTTAGAATACAAAGAATAAAGTTAAATTAGTTAACAGTGCAATTAGTATTAATATTTAGAATATAAAGAATAAAGTTAAATGAGTTAACAGTGCAATTAGTATTACTATTTAGAATACAAAGAATAAAGTTAAATGAGTTAACAGTGCAATTAGTATTACTATTTAGAATACAAAGAATAAAGTTAAATGAGTTAACAGTGCAATTAGTATTACACCTGGTGAGATAGAAGTGCACAAATACAGAACATTACCATCTTACTCTTTAAATTTATGCCCAATATGCAAAAACTTAAATAATCCAAACCTGTAACACTTTCTCAGCAGCCTGATGGCTCTCGTTTAGCTGAGCTGCTTCCTCCCTGTGTATTGTCTGTAGTTCTGTAGGTGATAATAGGGATTCTATATGTAATTCTAGGGGTCGGGTTAATATAATTTAATTGTTACAATGTCTGGAAAACACAGAGTAAAAAAACTATGAACAGTACAACCCCAGTGGGAGAATTACTACTAAGCAATGGAAATGAAGGTGCTTTGAATGTACTGGTCATATGACTGGGTATTGTTAACTACATGAGGCCTAAACAACAGAGCAGAAACTGGCTGGCCCTTAGGCTTGATATTTCCATAGTTCTTGCCTTCAATCTTGCTCTCGTACTGGTCGGTGGTGTGCTTGTTTTTGTCCTCGTAGAGAACAGCCAGGTCTGTAGCAGTCTCTGTTTTCACCTAGAGATTAACAACAAAGCAATGGTGGGTTTTAAGCCATGTATATCCAAACTTGCCATGAGAGCATGACGATGTTAAAATCAAACAAGTATCAATGACAAATGTGTCAGTTAAATAAACAAAACAAGTGTACAATGGCCAGAAGATCCACCCACAAGTTGATACTCTACCAAGACAAGTCAAGCTGGGGCCAGCCAAAACTTAGGAATCCAGCTGGGTTCTACCAAACTACGAATACATTAAATCATAAACCAACATGCCAACCAAGAGTTTGTTCTTAGCTTTTCAAATAATTTCGCAGAAATCAATGCCTGTTATTTCTACACAGGAGTGCCATAAACAGGTTTGTCATTGTTGGAAGTGCAAAAGTTCACATGGTGATGGCCAGCCATGCTGGAGCACAGACAGTCACAAGGGCATAACACACGTGAGCACACACACAGTCACACCACTGAATCGGCAGTGTTCCCAAAGGTTCAGAAACTGAACAGAACACTGTTTATTGCCCATGACAGCTGCACAAAATATGACCTGACATCATCATTTGTTACTTTGCTGTTCTCTGCTCTGGTTATTCTTAAACGCTGTCGCTCTGACTTGAAGCTACACGTCATTGAATCATAGGTCTTGTCACACAAAACAGACAATTTCCTAAGTAGTAAAATACCTTTTGACCAGAGTTGTGCTCCATATAGGAAATCAGGTGGAATTTAGGCCATTAGACATTTTTCAAATTAAAATGTTGTACAGATGCAAGTAACATTCCTAAAAGATAACAGTAAAGTTATGAGTTATACAGAATCAAACATGTTTGACCTTTCCACATTCTACTGTTACAAAATGTATTTAACTACACCTTTTTGCCACTGATCAACACAGAAAGTCCATAATGTAAAGAAATTATAAAAAATAAAACACAAATTGCTGGCAAGTACAAAACAGAAGATATTTTATGGCATATGTGCAGTATTCACCCCCTTCAGTCAATATATAGTAACATTCTCAATTTTTGGCCTTAACCCTATACGATCAGCTGACGCTCTACAGTGTCAAAAGCTCTATATCTCACAAACCATACATGCTAGCAACTAAAGCCTGGTACTGTTGGAAAGGGGAAGATCAGACAGAAATAATGAGTGGTGGCTCACTACTGTGCCTCAAAAGTCGGTCAAATTTTTTCGGCGGTCACCTATTTTACTAAACACATTACAGACAGGAAGTAGGAAGTGAAAATGACAAAATAACTCTGTATTGATGTAGGACATCATCCTGCATAACACCAACACTTTTAAAAAGTAAAAAATTAATGGGATTTTAAAAAACATGTAGAAATATAGTAAGAAACGGATGTAGCATTTTGATGTTGACTTGTTTACATGGCCTCCAAACTTTGCACAATTGTCCAGGAGCCCTGGGGGCTTGACAATAAGCAATAAAAAGCCTTATTCATTATGGGTTACATGCTTTTACATATGAAAAAACAACAAAAAATACATCAGTTCTTAAGTTTTTTGGGATAAATATTTAATAAAACATCAAATTCAATGACCCAGGATGTTGTATGGCCAAAACCATAAGGCACTTCACTTTAGGTCCAAATATGACCTTCCTAGAGGCCAAAAACGCCTTAGACCTTGAAGGGTGTGAGTTCAAAGAAATCTCAGATACATTTTGAAGATAAAGACAACATTTAAGACTAATTAACAGTACAGGTCACTTTGAGGGACAAAATGGAATTGGCTGCTTACTACGTTGCAGGGTGACATGTAACCAAAATACACACTTTGACCATGAGAAGAAGTCTTAAAAGAAATGGCAAAATTTCACTGTGAAATTTTGACAAAACACTGTGAAAATGGTCAAATCCTACGTGGAGGTAAAGTCTAGAGATTGATCATTCACAGTATTTGTCTGACCACCTCAGAGCCCTGACCTAAGTTTAGTGAATCACTTGGACAAGGCAAAGGACATAAAGCAGCCAAAGTCTAAGGAAACAGCAAGGCAAGTACTACGAAGATCTTGAAAGTCTTTACCACACTACTTGAAAATTGCTTCTGTTTTGCCTTTTTAATGGAGGTGACACAAGATACTCCCTTGTTTTAAATAAGAAATTTTAGCTGTTTGTCATTGTGTTCATCTTTGTCTCTGTTAATGTTATATACATTTTTATAGCATGTTAGCACAATTTTCTCAAGATATTTACCCTGCACGAAATATTTTTGCTAAATATTTTTAACATATGCCAAATAGCTTATCTACTGTCTATACAATATACATTTTTTATAGACCATAATTCTTTACTGGAGTTTCACTTGAATATATTTACCCCTTGGGTTGTGATACATTACCTTTTGGACAATGTGATACATTATTTTGTAGGATTTTTATAGTATTTTTTCTGTTTTATATAGTTATTACAAAAACATTTTCACTTTCTGCTCGGATCAACAGTTTAAGGGGAACAATAGTAAATATTGACAATTTGTCTCAGTTCATCAATCCATTACTATACATCCAGTAATAGTTGGTCTGTATCACTTAGCATGCTGCGTTGGGGAGAGGTTAAGCTATGATGAGTGCAGTGTCATAGGGTTATATTGCACTCCCACCCACAGAGCCACGAAAATGTCATAAAGCAGCCGATTTAAACTTGGAATTTCATAGCTAATTGAGGTTCGAGAGTTAATCTACTTAAGAGTTTAGGCACATAATAAACAGCATATTACACATCCAGGCCCAAAACGGGAGGTTCTAATCTGCATCTGAAGTGAATTTATGCTTCCAGGCAAAAGTGGGTGCATGGTGATTCATATTGCGTCTTACAAATGTTAGATTTTGGTAATGTTATTTACAGGGGTGCCTCAAACACTCCAGTTCACATATTAGCGGTAGTCTATCACAATGCTATCCACAATATTCATTGTGACCTTTCGTACTCATACATCAGCCCTCGCTGTAAACGCAAGAACAAACCCACTTGTACCAGCTTGGTCCTTGTCAGCAACTGCTTGCTATACCTTAGCTCAATTGACACCATTGCTTTACCTACCAAAAACTTGAGCTATGATTGCTATACAGACAGATCCATAAATATTTGCTATTTATAATATACATTAAGCTATTTATAATTAGAATTATATCAGCTGAGTGAAGGGTGTACAATTAAAAAGTAATTGGACAATGAGCTGGTCAGGTGTCATTCGTCATTATTTAATTTACAAGGCAGCAGATAAAATGTCTGCTAGACAGATTTGACTTCAAGTGTGGCATTTCTATTCAGAATCTGTTGCTGTTAACCAAGTCCAAAGAGCAGTCACTGCCAGAGTATCAACCCAGCATAAAGCTGAAAAATCACTTGTGAGCTCAGGAACATCAAACATCCCAGAAGACCATGGAAAAAAACATCTGTGGTGGATAACATTAGAAATGTCCCTGGTGAAGAAAATCCTCTTCAGGTGAATTTTGGCTACATTACTGTGCCTCCCAGAAATCAACTTGGGGACAAGGTTAGAAGAAGTGAACCGAAGGTCACCTACCTTCTCAGTGATACTGTGGACCAGGGCACAGAGCTCTCCTTGGGCTGGGTCCTTTAGTAGCTCCTCTCTCTCCTGAGTCCCAGTGGCAGACAACACCTCCCGTAAGATCTTCAGCTGCCACTCGTACTTTTCCAGCTGCTTCTCTGCTTCCAGCCCTACACTGAGCTCTTCTAAGGGGACTTTACCTACACGAAAGGAAGTAAAGACCATACGGCTTAGCTGTGTCCAACAATGTAATCAAACATTTAAACATTATTTAGCACTGACACGCATTACACCTGGAAGACCTCATGGTGAAACCCCACTTACTGAAGAACTTACTGAAACACTGTGTTATCCTAATCTCTGTCTATCCATTAAGGAATGTATCAAAATGTATATTAATAACAAAACTTAACATAAAAACAAATTTCTGATATGTAGTTTAAGGATTTACATAAACTCTTTTCACATGAATCTCCTGCACCGTGTGTTCCACAACGTTTGCATATTGTGTATAAGGGTGGCAGAGGGGTTGAAGAAAACCAGACCTGGCTGTAACCTTTATGCCTTTGACTACTCAGCAGAACTCACATATAGTACACTACCTCAATAGGGTGCCTATAAACAATTGCAGCTTCTCTGCTATGAGCCGAAAAAAAACTGGCTCAACTTCTGAGATGCTGATGAAGAGGAATGACTTGGCAACTTATTGACCTTCCAAGACCAGTGAAAAGGTGAGTTAGTTCACCCAGCTTAGGCTATAGCACAGCAGGGTAGGGTAACATTGATGCAATTACGTAGTTTGTGATGAATCCAGGACCCGTAATTACATGGCAACCAGAAAAACAGCGACAGTACCTGTTGAGTGTTATAACGCAGAAGGTGCAAAGTGTTGACACATTTGTGTTGACAAGGCCATCCCAGTAGGCAAAACAGATGTCATGAAGTCACTTCAACCAGTAATTCCAGATGGTTTGGAGATGTAATCAAATGTTGTATTCCCACTCGGATTGCGTGAAAGTATGTCGTTTAGGACGTTACATTTTGTCACGCAATTTCTTTTATCTCAAGCGGCTTCAGAAAGAGATGTGCCTTTATTTGCTGAGTCAACACACAATTCTGGAATTTTTGTCCAAAGGTGCTGATAGTGTTGGACAACATATAGGAACAGAATACACGTTACCATACAATACAGCAGTCATACGTACGCATTTATTTTCACATATAGTCTGTCCCAGGAATCAAACCCAATATCCTATTTGTGCGAGCGCCTCCCCCAACTATGCCATTACAGGACCAGGTATTATTTACTAGTCACTGGTAAGCAGACTAGAACAAGGGGATATGTGTTACTTTGTGCTCTTATGACATTACAGTGAGTCATTCGTAGACAACAGGCTGTGTGATCATGTGACCAGCAAACTCCTGTGAATCTGAGTGAGGTCATTATAGACATGTAGAAGAGCAGTTGACTGGTAGTAACACAGTAACTGTAGTCAGTTTCAGTCTGCAACAACAGGAAGCCACACTACGTACCATCCTGAGAACTGTTGATCTCCTTCACCGTTTTCTCATCCCCTTTCGCTTTGTTTTTCCGCTAAACAGAGACAAAAGAGAACGTTGTAGTTGTAACTGTGGTCTAATTTACATAACTAAACCATTAGCTTTATTCAAATGGGAACAAATGTCCCACGATAGTTCATCCAAAATATTGATCATCTAAAAAGTTCCACCTAAATAATTGGTTGACAAGTCAAAACAAGAATGATAAGAGAATCTAGCTAATTTAAACAGAGCGGTTATCTGCCTTCCAAATAACCACCTACCCGGGTCTTTTCGACAAGTTGGGATCAATTTGATTTTTTTAAACATGAAAACATGGAAGTTTTGACTAGCAGAGACTCCACCACTTGTTTTTAGTTACTGGAACAGGGTAGACGCTTATGTAAAATCTGATGGGAGCTTGACCCATATTGCTCTCTCATAGGCAGTGATTAGTGCCCACATGACTGGCAATAAATAATTAGTTTGTTCAAAGTTACATAAGAGAACCACTCTACAGTTTAGGATTTAGAACCTGACCTGGTCTTTGCACTACTTCCCAGTTGTGATACACTGGTTATTTACTTCAAACTTAAACTATACAAGTCATGTCTGCATTACAGAAAGTGATAGGAAGTATTGTTCTCAATCCTGGAGCATACACAGGACAAAGTTACTTGCTAATCAAAAATGACTAATAGCACGACTTGAAGAAAAATAAAATATGCAGTCTAGTCTCTTCTTACAGTGTCAAACACCATGGTACCTGCCATTATTAACACCATATTATACTACATTGTAGTGCCACAATATTTAGAAAATTGTGTAATAACAAAATGTAATATTATCATTGGGTGTTCACTATATGTACATGGAAGTCATTAGCCATAGAGTATGGTTGTCCATGAAGACCAGCCTGCTTGTCATAAAGCAACATACCACTACCGCTGTATAAACATTCATAAACACTCCTATCAAAAATGAGGTACCAGCTTTATTCTCAAATAAAAAACAGTTTGTGTCCTAAATGACACCATATTTCCTATATAGTACAATTAAGTATGCATTCCTGTAAAAACAAATAGTACACTTTTTAGGGAATAGGGTGCTATTTAGAATTCAACAACAATAAATATCATGCTGCTTTTCAATATGGCTGATGCTCCACCATTCATATAGAATACAGAAAATAGAAACTATGTAGAGACAAGAGCTGTCATATGTAAAACGCAAGCCTTTTATTACCTGGTTTAAATCTCAGTAAGGGGTCTTAAATACAAAAGCCAAGGAACATATGTTGGAAAAAGCTCTCACTTCAACACAACCATAAATCAAGTATCCTCTTCGGTCTTGAGTAGTGTGTTTTAAATGGCAGTCAAATCCAAATGCACTACACTTCTTTTAATTGGAGACAGCTCAAAATAGTGCACTACAGAGGGAACAGGGTTCCATATGGGATAGAGGGTCTGTCTCCAGGGTCCTCTTAACCATTAGAGAAACTGCAACTGTGAGCTATGGTGTCTTCATTGACTCCTCGGAACATCCTCGCACCAGGACAGAATGTACGTTCTGTTTACACCTTCCGCCTGGCCCTAGCATGCGCTGCATCCGTTCTGTTTACACCTTCCGCCTGGCCCTAGCATGCGCTGCAAGGTTAAGATTGAATGACTTCTGTTTTTTTGTGTAAAATATCTAGTCCAGGTATGTGGAAAGACACGGTCAGAAAAAGGGTTCAAAATCTTGCATGTTTCGGTGGAAGGAATAAGTGACTCTATAGGAGCACATATGGGAGGCACACACAGTGACCGTAGTCAGACGTTAAAAAAACAGACCACAACTGGAAGACATCTTCAATAAAGTAAAGGAAATGGAGACTTAATTACTGGAAATTTAATTTAGTCTGGGTGAGTCTTCTAAGCTGAGAAACAAATGTTCCTCTGCATTTCATTAACACTTGGCTGAGGCTCTTCATGTGGCATTTTCTTAATGGTCCTTATGGAAGCATATTGCTGAATTTGCGTGTCACCAGGCTACCTTCACACTTCTCCAGTTGCCTACGTCAACCAGGCTAACAGATGGTTTAGTGATCTGCTCTGCAGAAGCTGCAAGTTCCTAACAAAGGAGTTTTGCTAATAAAAAATTCACCCCTACTTTCACAATTGCAAGACCTTACAGTGTATACCCTAATGTTTCTGCTAAACCTGGATAAGTTAAAATGTTGTCCCCTTTACTTCAATAATTTAAATCAAAGTTTCACCGTCCATGCCTCCTGGAAATAGTACAACCTGGGGTGTACTTAAAACTGAATTTCAATGTAATATGTACAACTTGTTAGACATCTCAAAGGATATTGGCATTGGCCAACTAGGGCATATAATTACAAATGCACTAAAACGAGTTTCCATATCCTCAAGCAACTTGTTCTTCGTAGACACTATAGTTTGCCTTTAGTATGACAGGAAAATTACATTAAAACTTATTCGATTTACACACGAACACCCCGAATTAAAACATGCAATTGGGTCTATATCCAGTTGGCTGTCTCAATCACATAATACAACATGCAAGTACTTGTGCTAATGATTCAATAACACTGAAAGGTCAACATTTATTTCCTAGAATTAATGTGTAATGCGGAAGAATGACATCAGAATAGTTCCTGGCACCGTTACATTTGACAAGTAGGGTTTAAACTCGTGGGAATGTATGTTAAGACAGACCACTACCTATTTCATTAGTTTTTTCTGCACATCTGTCTCCAATCAAGATTTTAAGAAAAGTTTGCATATTAACTGATAGGCCAAGTAGTAATCACGCGTTACAAATCACGGATGTCTGTGGGAAATTAGGATTTAAAAATTAAAAACCATTACTGGTCAATTCAGAAACGCATTAGATCCCTGTTGTTTGCATGCCACGATTCGGCGCGCCAACCGCAGCTACAACAACACTGCTTGTTCGTTTAATTAAATTCTAAACATTTTAAACTAAGATAGATACATACCTTGTTCCTGCAAAGTCTGCTACACGCTTTGCTGTGGTTGCAACCCATACCTGTCCTTCAGTCAAACCCTACAAGCCTAGAGAACAAACTTTCAAAAACCAACTACGGTATTCAGCAGCAGCAGCAGCACGCCGGGCTGTGCTCTCTCCAATCCCCGGTGCTGCTCACTGGAGTGCACTCAACAACATGCTTAACTCGATCAGATGGGCGGTTCTCTTCTCAAATACAAACTTTGCACGCAAATAGATGCCGAAGTAATTAATGGACAAT
>JACXGM010001873.1:27134-51058 GCA_016801145.1 Umbra pygmaea | reverse complement strand
CCCTTCCATGGAGGGCCTAGTGCAGGGGTCCCCAAACCCTTCCATGGAGGGCCTAGTGCAGGGGTCCCCAAACCCTTCCATGGAGGGCCTAGTGCAGGGGTCCCCAAACCCTTCCATGGAGGGCCTAGTGTATGCTGGTTTTTGGTCTTTCCCTTCAATTAGAGCCAAATTAGGACATAGACTGCCAGGTGAGGGGAGATCCTAACCAATTAGTGAGCTAATCCATCAAGGTAAAAGCGAAAACCTGCATACACTAGGCCCTCCATGGAAGGGTTTGAGGACCCCTGCACTTGATGATCAGGCACCTGGGGATGAGTTGCTTAGGATGCAAGGTCATGGGGAATAGGATAAGATCAATAGGTCAGGGGGAATAGGATAAGACCAATTGGCCAGGGGGAATAGGATAACACCAATTGGTCAGGGGGAATGAGTAAGACCAATTGGTCAGGGAAACTAAAACTAAACAGGAAGGTTTTAAACTGCTGCTGTTATTTACCAGGTTTATTGGTTGTGGATGGTGTTAAAGTAGAGGATATTGAAATGGATGAAATTGGTGATATGGAAGAAGATCTTTGTGATGAAATTGATGAAGCTGTTGATCCTGTTAGAATGGTATATGTTGCAATTGTTGATCCTGCTTTATAGGTAGTTGTTGCGATTGTTGATCCTGTTGTATTGTTATTTGTTGCGATTGTTGATCCTGTTGGACTGGTAGTTGCTTCAATTGTTGATCCTGTTGTATTGATAGTTGTTGCGATTGTTGAGCCTGTTTTATAGGTAGTTGTTGCATTTGTTGATACTGATGGATTGATAGATGTTGCAATTGTTGATCCTGTTGTATTGGTTGATGTTGTGATTGTTGATCCTGTTGGATTGGTTGATGTTGTGATTGTTGATCCTGTTGGATTGGTTGATGTTGTGATTGTTGATCCTGTTGTATTGGTTGATGTTGTGATTGTTGATCCTGTTGTATTGGTAGATGTTGCATTAGTTGACACTGTTGGATTGGTTGATGTTGTTTCAGTCAGTAATGATGCTAAAAAGAATAGAAAGAGAAAACACATTAGTTATAGCAGTGTGTTGTGTGTCTGTTTACTACTTTTACCACTCACAGGTATGTAATAATGGATCATTGTCCTCAATATATAAATGACCATGTAAAATATTTATGTCTACCCATAGGAAGGCAAAATCCAAAAAAAGATCTCATCATATTCTCTTTTGTTGCTCCTAGACAACAATGAGCTCTGTTTAACACCAACATGAGATTACGAGCACTGTCTCGTAATTCTCACATTTTGCTCAGGAGAATGAACCACACATAACCTCATCTTTGTCTTTCTTGGATCCAAATAAGAGATCTCAAATGGATCTTCAATATGTCTAATGTTACTCTCCTTACATATATCCATGTATATGTCAATCAGAGAGCTAAAAAAGATACAATTATGAGATATATATGAAGTCTCAGGGACAGCTCATTAGTCTCAAGAAAGTCTCCAGAATGGATTCTCTTTTTCATCTACTCAATGCTCCTAAGAGGGCTTTAGGAGAAACAATTCAGTTTTAAGTGATCACTAAATGAAACTAAACTGAGACCTCATATGTTTCTGCAGAGATAAAGAAAAGACAACTCTGAGCAAAAGATTTTTCCTCTGGGTTCTCCTTATCTACTGTTAGGACTTGTATGATGGTCTGAGCACCGCTGTATATATAACATCTGTACATGTAAACAGTAAGCTGTAACCACAGAGTACTACTTGACGAGCAAGGTGCATAAGAATTATCTAAAGTGAGTGAGATAAATAGATACTCGCTGGCCACTTCATTAGGTACACCTGTTCAACTGCTCGTTAACATACATTTCTAATCAGACAATCACGTTTCAGCAAGTCAATACAAGTCAATGCATTTAGGCATGTAGACATGGTCAAGATGATCTGCTGAAGTTCAAACCAAGCATCCGAATGGGGAAGAAAGGTGGTTTAAGATACTTTGAACGTGGCATGTTTGTTGGTGCCAGACGGGCTGATATGAATATTTCAGAAAGTGTTTATCTACTGGGAATATCCCACACAACCATCTCTAGGGTCTACATATGTATATATATATATATATATATATATATCCAGTGAGCGGCAGTTCTCTAGGCGAAAATGCCTTGTTGATGGCAGAGGTCAGAGGTCAGAGGAGAATGACCAGACTGGTTCACAACAGTCATGGCGAGAGCTTCCGGACCCTATCTTGCACCCGGCGCAACACAGCGCAAAACCTGGACGCAAGTGTCTTTGCTAATTTAAGACCAACGCAGTTGTCCATTTCCCGTCTGGCACCTGCGTTGATTAAATAGCAAATGCACCTGCGCCTATATTTATCAAGTGTGCTAACCAATTAGCAAGTGTGCTAAACCACTTAAGCAATACATCTGGTTTGTCCAATGTTACTGTGATGTCAATGTCAAAAAAAGCCACACATATTTTTTAGGGTGATGAAGTACTTATTTAAAATGTATTTTCATGTATATGGTAGAGAAGTTCACCAACTGTAGGTATTGCAGAGTTTAATATTCCTAAATTAACACAACCATTTGTAGAATTTGTGTAGTTTCCTATTTGACTTTTAAAACACACCTGAATCCACTTCATCAAATAGTTATCTACCTTAAGTGTTGTGCGAAAAATGGTGTGTAGCAGAGGTGGTATGGCTATCCTTTTGTGTGTAAGCTATCCAGGTAGAAAACATTCACAGGACATCTTAGTTAAGAAGGGTAAATAACAATAATGTATTTATTTCCAGTAATATATTCACCTTGTTATTATATTTCCTTTACAGATGTGAATATTGAGAAAAAAAAACCTAAACATGGCATAACGCACTATGGTAAGAAACCTGTAAAACACTGTCCACAGCTAAACACTGTCCATAAAGTCCAACACGAGTCCTTGTCAAACTCAATGGTACAATATAATAACTCTCAAAGTGCCACAATATAATAACTCTCAAAGTGCCAGTTCCCAAATTAAAAGGTGACAAGCACAAACACTAATGTGTCAAACATATACTCAGTACACAAAAAAAGGCACATGTACAGTAGATATAACATGTGCAAATAAATACTGGTTCCTACAGGTAAGGTCTGCTATAAAAATATGTAAAATAATATAAACGGGCAAAAGTGGAGGTACGCGGTTTTCACCCGACAGTGTCAAAATTAGCTCTTGTTCTTGCTCTAATTCATGCTTGTTTTTGGAGGATCTTGTCAAGTTGAATAGGGTGACCTTTCAGAATAAACAAAATAGAGAACTGAATTAAACCCCTTTGATCTTTGACTAAATATCTACAGTCAAAATATTCCAAGTGGGTGGCTTGAATGTAAATGAAGCCTATATTACTAATTACCCATCTTCATATAAAGATAAAATATTAAATACACATTTAATAAAAAATAAATAAATTCAGTTAGATTGGGAAGTAATACTAGTACCACCAATGGTATTGTCTCATTACTTCTTACAAACCGCACTTTATAACAGCAATGAGCACAGCGCTTCATAATCCTCTGAACTGGAACTACGTCTCTATGTCCAGATTTAATGAGGATGCATTGAGGATGTAATGAGGATGTAATGAGAAGTCCTTCAAAAGTGTTTGTCAATGGAAATGCGTAAGTCAAAATTGAATCAAATTATATGCAATTTTCGCCAGTCTTTTGTTTGTAACAAAGCATTGCACACGCTCAGAAAAAATTATAATGTACCTAAAAGGGTACGAACCTTGTAGCTGTACCATACCAAGGTACGAAAATTGTACCGTTCAGCAAAAGTCCATTATTTCTACAGCCAGTACAGGAGCATCCTGTCTAAACCAGTCAGACTGCGCAACAGCTTTTTCCTACAGTCCATCAGGCTGTTAAATAGTACAAATTTAATGACATGGTACAGGGCCAAAACAGCTGATATGGATATTTTACTCTTTTTTTTACCACAGTATCATGCTGTTGTGTGACTGTCCGCCAAGTGTTTCAATGGTTTACATTTACAATTTACATTTTAGTCATTTAACAGATGCTCTTATCCACAGCGATAGCAGACTGTCCATAGTTTGCACTCATGCAAACAGAGGAACCGTTAAATATACACACAGATATATATATATATTCTTAAATCTGCACTATGTACAGTATACTGTAACGTCTTTCAAAATAAAAAATAATAATACAAAAACTGTGTTTTAGGACTAGTAAACATTACGAAGTAGCATATTGGATCCAGGGGCTGAAGAAATCATTTTAAGTAATACAAAAATATAGACAATATTAGAATAGCAAAATGGTAATTTCACAGTATCTAACTGGCAACCAATGGATATTATGCACAATATAATAATGGGTATTTTTTAAATTAGTTATATTTTCCCTGTAGCTTTCCAGTGTTCAATAAAAAAAAACATATATATATATATAAATAATATATATATAAATAATGCGGACAAATCTACGTTGAATTTGGCCGACCAGAGCAAATGACTGGGGAGGGATAGTTCATCTTTAAATAGTAACTTTTGTTGAATTCTAAAGCACCTTGATCATCAATAAGTTTTCTTTGGTCATTTCTTACTGTTTACATGTATAAACTATATGTATTTTCCTGGATCTCCAGTCCCCTTCTTATGTCATATGGTTATTAATAGAGATGATGTCTATATTTTTTTGTTCTTTGCAGACCTTTGTCTTTATTGTTATTATTTTATCTGCATTTGACACAATATTTTCATTGTACATACATTTACACCTGCTGTCTTCTGTACATGTGACAAATAAATTTGAGACTGACCATTCATATATTTACCTCAGTACACATTTAGTGACTTATGCCCTTATGTGACCCTTGTAGATTTAGTACAGTGTTGTCCCTCAGGGTACAGAAGTGTTCCATTAGAGGTATTTTCATCGGTGGGTTTTTAGAGAAGCTCGACCATTTGAGGTGATTACAGGAATGATGTTCCCGTTTAAAACCAAAGTGATATTATAGAGAAGACTGTTCAGTAAATTAAGTTAGATGTACTCACCAAAGAAGAGAGACACCAGTGTGAGTACCAGAGGACTAAACATGCTGACTGCCTTCACGCTGGTTTATCAGACACCTCAGAGTTCCACGTTCAGTTACATCTCCAGAACAGACATGTCTGATCCATTCAGGTGTGACAAACCTTTCTGTGTGTGTGTGTGTGGGGGGGGGGGGGAACGGTTTGAATCAGTACTTCCTGAAAACCTAAATTTCCACTACCTGTTTACAGTATCTTTCATGTTAGAATTTCTGCACATTTTGTCATGGTTTCCCTCTCTGTCAGAGGATAAGGTTGGTGGATCCATTTCCCCGTCAACTACTGGTTGTCCTTATCACCCAGGCTTGATCATTCCCATTCTTCAACCAATGGATTGTCTTTGTCATTAAACATACACACCAGGTTTCATTCCCATCATTAGTAATAATAATAATAATACATGGTATCTATATAGCTCTTTTCAAGGACCCAAAGACGCTTTAGAAAACTACCAAAACAAATAATAATGAAAAACAAACAAAAGAAAAAGATAACAACACAAGAGGAAGGAGGCAAAGGCTATGGGAAAGCTTGTTTAAACAGAAAAGCCTTAAAGCAGGGGAGAAAGATGGTAACAGAGTCAGAGTCAAGGATGGATTTAGGCAGAATAGGGATGTTGAGGGCACCAGCATCAGCAGAGACGAGTAGGTCAGTTACAACTTTGAGAAGTGCAGTCTGTACTGTGGATTGAATGGTAGCCAGACTGGAGGGGCTCAAACAGATCATTGTTGAGAAGGTGGTTGTGAATTTGAGCACCAACAGTCCTTTCCAGGGTTTTGGCAAAGAAGGGGTGGTTGGATATGGGGTGTCTTTTATTATGAATGGTGGTGTCCAGTCAAGGTTTCTTTAAAATGTGAGTGACTGGAGCAGTTTTGTGGTACAAGGGACAGTGCCATGTGTGAGGGAGAGGTTGATAAAGCGTGTGATGTAGGGGTAGAGTGCATGCAGGCAGGCATAATGAGAGCTTCAGGGATGGGATCCAGGGAACAGGTTGTAATTTTAGATGACATTATGAGTCGATGAGGGTGAATGTATGGAGGTGAGTTTGAAGGACAGCTGGTAGACATAGTAAGTAGTTTGGAGTTGGGGATGCGGGAGACTGGTCAGACAGAGATGCATTGATTTTTGAGATTGTGTCTTTAAGAAATTAGGAAAGGCCTTCACAGGCAGAGTGGAGGAGCTAGAGCTGTCAACACAAGGCTGGAGAAGTTTGTTGAACGTATGGTGGCCATAAAGGGATGGACATGGTCAGAAACAATGCTCAGGTAGGCCGTGGCATTTACAGTGTGCCAAGAAAAAATCCCCCATACCATTACACCACCACCACCAGCCTGCACAGTGGTAACAAGGCATGATGGATCCATGTTCTGTTTACGCCAAATTCTGACTCTACCATCTGAATGTCTCAACAGAAATCGAGACTCATCAGACCAGGCAACATTTTTCCAGTTTTCAACTGTCCAATTTTGGTGAGCTCTTGCAAATTGTAGCCTCTTTTTCCATTTGTAGTGTAGATGAGTGGTACCCGGGGGGGTCTTATGCTGTTGTAGCCCATTAGCCTCAAGGTTGTGCATGTTGTGGCTTCACAAATGCTTTGCTGCATACCTCGGTTGTAACGAGTGGTTATTTCAGTCAAAGTTGCTCTTCTATCATTTTGAAGGAGTCGGCCCATTCTCCGCTGACCTCTAGCATCAACAAGGCATTTTCGCCCACAGGACTGTTGCATACTGGATGTTTTTCCCTTTTCACACCATTCTTTTTAAACCCTAGAAATGGTTGTGCATGAAAATCCCAGTAACTGAGCAGATTGTAAAATACTCAGACCGACCCATCTGGCACCAACATCCATGCCACGCTCAAAATTGTTTAAATCACCTTTCTTCCGACATTCAGTTTGGAGTTCAGGAGATTGTCTTAACCAGGACCACACCCCTAAATGCATTGAAACAACTGCCATGTGATTGGTTGAGTAGATAATTGCATTAATGAGAAATTGACCGGGTGTTCCTAATAATCCTTTAGGTGAGTGTATACTAAATAAAAGTTTCCTGTGGAAATCCCAAGTCTAGCAGTATTTATTGTTACCAAGCGAGTATTTATTGTTACCAACACTTGTTTTTTAAGTGTTTGTGTTGTTCAGATTCATTCAGCTTGTCTTTACTGCATACCCGAATGCTGCAAAGTCTGCAAAAGCAGCTAATTTCTCACATTTAATTGAATCTAATCACTTCAACCATAAGGTCCTGTTTTCAGTCATTTAATCTGTTATAAACCCTCCTGTTAACACATTGTCTGTTGCCTCTGAAGATCTTTGTGAAGATTTCCTAAGATTTTTTATTAACAAAATCACTAAATTACGACTTAGTGTCTGTCCTAATTCATCTGTCCCTGTGATCTCGACACCTGTTGCTGGCATTTGGGAGGTTTTTGTTCCTATCAACCTCAAGTCACCAAATGGCATGATTGTCAAGCTCAAACCGTCATTCTGTCCTATTGTTATTATCCACCCGAGATATTTAAAACTTATCATTGAATCAGCTGGGCCAGGTATGGTACTTTTATCAACAGTCTCAAAACGGGTTCTGTTCCTGCCAATCTTAAAGTGGCCATGGTCACACCTCTGCTTAAGAAGCCTTCAATATATCCCTCTGTTTTAAAACATTTCCGACGTATTTCTGTTCTACAATTAATTTCTAAACTATTAGTGAAAACTGTATCAGATCATCTCCAACAATTTTTGTCAAATAATTGTATTTTTAAGGTTTTTCAATCTGGCTTTATGTCTGCCTACAGCACTGAGTCCGCCCTCCTGAGAGTGCTAAATGATATTTATCTCTACTGATTCTGGAGACACCGTTGTTCTTGTTCTCCTAGACCTCTCGGCAGCCTTCGATACCATTGACCACCCTACTCTCTTAGCTAGACTAGAGTCCTGGGTGGGTCTAAGGGCATCGGTTCTGACATGGTTTCAGTCATACCTGTCTGAAAGAAAGTTTTCAGTAAAGATAGGCAACTTCTCCAGCTCCATGGCACCCCTAACCTGTGGGCTTCCGCAGGGCTCCATCTTGGCCTCTTCTTGATTTTCTCTCTACATGCTACCTCTGGGCTCCATCCTAAGAAAGCATGGTGTTTCTTTTCATTTTTATGCGGACGACACCCAAATTCACATCCCTATTAAGAGAAACAACCGTGCAGCGCTGAACTCTCTTTTGCTATGATTAGAGGAGGTCAAAGCATGGTCAGCCCAAAATTTCCTCTTTCTAAACAAAGAGAAGACTGAGGTTATTGTATTTGGCCCAAATTAAAATTCTCAGCACCTAAACCCTCAGCTAAAGAGCTTATCAGCTTTTAAATCCACTGGTGTGCGGAACTTGGGTGTTCTTGTCGACCAGTCTCTAAAATTTGATAAACACATTTTATCTGTAATAAGCGCTAGTTTCTACCAACTTCGAATACTGTCTAAAATTAGGGGTTTTCTTACTCCAAAAGCCCTAGGGGCCCTATTTTAACGATCTAAGGGCATGGCGTAAGGCGCATGGTGCATGGTGCAAGTGCGCTTTGGGCGTGTCCAAATTCACTTTTGCTATTTTGACAGTGGATAAAAGGGTCCATGCGCCGGGCGCATGGTCGAAAAGGGTTGTACTAAATGTCTTCATTAATTCATAGGCGTGTTTTGGGCGTAACATGCAATAAACCAATCAGAGATTCATCTCCCTTTCCCTTTTAAGAGCCAGGCCCGTTTGTACCTTTCGCACATTGCTATTATGATGGCGGATTTGCACCGTAAAATTTTTATTTGTACTCTTTTGCATGTTCCTGTGCTGCTGCGCTTCCCTGTGTGTGTGCAACAAGCGTAGTGTGCACGCACTGTGCCTATGCCATAGGTGCATTTGAGAAATTTGCTGTTAAAATAACTATGACATACTGTGCCATTGACTTTAGACCAGGTTTTTGTTGGTCAACGGCAAGATCACTTTCGGATGCCTCAAAATAGCAATACTCCCAGAATTATCCTGAACACCCCTTCTTTTTTAGACAAGCACTCCCAAAGGTGCAAATAGGGGCGTATGTGCATTTGTTATTTAAACAACTCGGGCACCTGACGGGAAATTGACAACTGCGTCGGTCTTAAACTAGCAAAGACACTTGCGTTCAGACATTGCGCTGCATTGCGCCGGGTGCAAGATAGGGCCCTAGAAATGGCATTTATTACTAGTCGGCTAGACTTCTGCAATTCTTTATATTGCAGTATATCAAGTCTACATATCGTCCTTCTTGAATTAGTCCAGAACGCTGCGGCCAGACTCATCCATAAATGTCAGAAATATCACCATATCTCTCCGATTCTCAAATCTTTACACTGGCTGTCAGTTCGACATAGAATAGATTTTAAAATTTTACTCCTTGTTTTCAAATCTCTACATAACTTAGACCTGGTCTATCTCTCTGAACCTGTCCATCCTTACACTCCGTCCCGAAGCCTAAGATCTGTTGATCAGGCTTTGCTGGTAGTCCCTAGCGTTATACTTAAGCGCAGAGGGGAGCGTACATTTGCGGAAGCAGGCCCTCGACTCTGGAACTCCATGCCCCTAGAGATTAGAATGGCCCCTACCTTGTCTATCTTCAGGTCTTCATTAAAAACCCACCTGTTCTCATTAGCATACTAACCTTCATTTCTGGCTGATTTTACATTTTTATTGTTAGCCTACATTTGATACTGCTTTCATACTTCAGTTTTCTATTATTATTTTAATCTGATTATGTCCTGCTACTCCTGCTTTAATTTGTGTTACTGTGTGTTGTGACATAGGTATGTTTTATTACTTTCTTTTTTAGATGTATTACTTTTCTGTAAAGCACTTTGGTCACCCTAGTGGCTGTTGTAAACGTGCTATACAAATAAAATGAACTTGAACTTGAACTATATATATTAACTATTAACTCCTTAAATGGATTTACACATTTGCCTCCTGCCTACTGTACTTCCTCCTACACTGTGACACAGCTTTATATTATGTAGTTTGTTAATTATTGAATCATTATTTGTTTGTTTTTATTTATAATATATGGTTATTCAAACATTATATTTTCAATGAATGATTTTTGTTTGTTTTTGATGCTGATTGAATGACACCATGCCCTCTTTCTGTGATTCTTTTTTAGGAAGTAAAATCGAACTATGTTCCTTTTATAAATTATGCAAAGAACAATCAAGAATAACATAAAAAACAAGGAAGTATATAGACAAGGCAATAAAATGTCATTAACGAGAAGAAATTTACAACAAAATTCATTTGTAATTCTTATCAATGTAAAGTCACCTAATTTACATTAAAATATGCTGTGGAAAAACAGTCATAGTTGACTTTTATCTATCCCTTCTACCCAAATAGTATAAGCCAACCATTAATTGAGTGTAAATTAAAATTATAATCAAGAAATATATGTGATTTCACGAAAAGAGATGTGAGCAATACTGGACAGATTTCTGCAGCATTTTCTTGGCAAGCATTGATGACATTGAAGCAGAACTACAGTGGGTATAGAAAATAATCACCCCCCCCCCTGTAAAATAATCACATTTTGTTGCTATGCAGCCTGAAATGAAAACGGACAGACACAGGTTTTGTTTCATTCAGCTGTATGTACAACTCATAACATCCAAGTGAAAGATATAATACTAATTTGTCAGAAAAAATAAATTAAAAAACAGAATCAAGGAGTTGGAAAAAAAATTACCCCCTTCCTAATAATGACTTGTGAACCCAACCATGTGTAGTTAATGACCTTCTCAATAGCACACAAAGCCAACTGACTTTCAACTGTGACCAGCTGTGGTCATTTTGATTAGCTCAGCTTGAAACAAGCTTTTCCTGAAGCATTCCTGTCCTTGAGAGTGCAACTGAAGACAACAATCAACTATGGGTGGCAAGGCATTGTCAAAAGATATACAGGATAAATTTGTGGAGAGGCACAAGTAAGGAGATGGATACAAATAATTTTCAAATGCTTTATCAGTGCCTAGAAGCACAGTGAAGTCCATTATTAAGAAGTGGAATGTATTTGGTACAACACAGACCCTCCCTGGGTCAGGACATCGCTTCAAACTGGATAAAAGAGCCAGGACTATACTGGTCAGAGAGGCTACCAAGAGGCCTACAGCAACTCTGAAGCAGTTGCAGGAATTCATGACAAAGAGTAGTCATTGTGCGCAAGTGACAACAATATCACAAATTTTCCACAAATGTGGCTTGAATGGGAGGGTTGCAAGAAAAACCCACTCCTCAAGAATGGCCACATGCAGTCAGGACTGAGCTTTGCCAAAACGCACCTTGAAGATTCTAAAGCCATGTGGAAAAAGGTGTTATTGTCAAATGAGACTAAAATGGAATTGTATGGCCTCAACGCCAAGCGATATGTCTGGCGAAAATTCAATACAGCTCACCATCTAAATAACACCATTCCTACAGTAAAGCATGGAGGTGGTAGTATCATGTTATGGGGTTGTTTCTTTGCAGTAGGGACTGGCGCACTTGTCAGGATAGAAGGAAAAAAGGATGGGGCAAAATACTGTCAAATTATTGAGAAAAACCTGCTTCTCTCTGCCAGAAAGTTGTCAATAGGAAGAAGATTTACCTTTCAACATGACAATGACCCAAAGCACACAGCAAAACTGACCACACATTGGTTGAAGGAGAAAAAGGTGAATCTCCTTGCATGGTCTAGTGAGACCCCAGACTTATGGTCACCATCAAATTTAACTTAACTTGAGCAGTTCTGCAACGAAGAGTGGTCAAATATTGCAACATCTAGATGAGCAAAATTAGTAGAGACATATCCCAACAGACTAAAGGCTGTAATTAAAGCAAAAGGTGGTTCAACAAAATACTGAAACAAGGAAGTGATCCTTTTTCCAACTCAGTGATTGTTTTTTTATTTTTTCTGACATGGTGTTATATCTTTTACTTGGATGTAATAAGTTGCCCTGAATAAATACAGCTGAATAAAACAACTGTGTCTGTCTTCATTTCAGGCTGCAAAGCAACAAAATGTGATTATTTTACAGGGGTGTGATTCTTTTCTATACCTACTGTACAATTAAACCAAAGGGAGTGTTTGGATTTTGTGTTTTCTTGGCTATTGTTAATCATTATCTGTGTGGCAGAGAGTAAATAAAGCTGAAGTAGATCATATTATTCTGAATGCAACCTTCAGAAATCTGTAGGTCTGTGTCCCTAATCTTCTACAGGGTATTGTACAGATGTGGTCAAAAGTTCTGAGACTAAGACAAGTATTGGTCTCCACAAAGTTTGCTACTTCAGTGTTCTTAGATATTTTTGTCAGTAGTTACTAGGGTATACTGAACTGTAATTACAAGCATTCCATAAGTGTCAAAGGCTTTTATTGACAATTACAATAAGTTCATGCAAAGAGTCAATATTTGTAGTGTTGACCCTTCTTTTTCAAGACCTCTACAATTCACCCTGGCATGCTGTCAATTAACTTCTGGGCCACATCCTGACTGATGGCAGCACATTCTTGCATGATCAATACTTGGAATTGCCAACACGCCTCTTGAGGATTGACCACAAGTTCTCAATAGGAATAAAGTCTCTTGGGTTTCCTGGCCAATTTCGATGTTTTGATCCCTGGGCCACTTAGTATCACTTTTGTCTTATGGTAATGTGCTCCATCATGCTGGAAAAGGCATTGGTTGTAAACAAACTGTTCTTGGACGGTTGAAAGAAGTTGCTCTTGGAGGATGTTATAGCACCATTTATTATTCATGGCTGTGTTCTTAGGCAAATTTGTGAGTGCACACAATCCCTTGGCTGAGAAGCAACTCAACACATGAACGGTCTCAGGATGCGTCTCAGGATGCGTTACTGTTGGCATGAAACAGGACTGATGGTAGCAGCAAGGTGTTTTCCGGATGGCCCAAACAATTGGAAAGGGGATTCATCAGAGAAAATTACTTTACCTCAGTTCTCAGCATTGCAATCCCTGTACCGGTTGCAGAATATCTGTCTGTCCCTGATGTTTGTTGTGGAGAGAAGTGGCTTCTTTGCTGTCCTTCTTGACACCAGGTCTTCCTCCAAAAGACTTTGCTTCACTGCACATGCACATGCACTCACACCTGCCTGCTGCCATTCCTGAGCAAGTTCTGCACTGGTGGTGCCCCGATCCTGCAGCTGATTCAACTTTAAGAGACGGTCCTGGCACTTACTGGTCTTTCTTGGGCACCCTAACACCTTCACAACAATTGCACCTCTCCCCTTCTGATGATCCGATTAATTGTTTATTTAGGTGCAGCAATATCATTGCCTGTGAAGCCGTTTTAGTGCAAAGCAATGATGACAGCACATGTTTCCTTGCAGGTAACCATGGTTGACAGAGGAAGAACAATGATTTCAAGCATTTTAACCTTTTAAAGCTTCCAGTCTAACTCAATCAGCATGACAGAGTGATTTCCAGCCTTGTCCTCATCAACACTCTCAACCTGTGTTAACAAGGCAATCACTGACATGATGGCAGCTGGTCCTTTTGTGGCAGGGCTGAAATGAAGTAGAAAATCTTTTTGGGATTAAGTTCAATTTCATGGCAAAGAGGGAAGATCTGATCACTCGTCATGTCATTCTGGAATATATGCAAATTGCTATCATCAACACTGAGGCAGCAGACTCTTTTTATGTTTCTCAATATTTAATGTTTTTTGATTAATCTGTAAAGCCTCAACAAATACAATCATGTAGGTTAGAAAATAACTGTGTCAAAGTTTAATTCACATACTAAACAAGTTTAAGTAAAAAAAATGTTCTCCCTAAAAGAATAAACAGTAAAAAAAATCTGTCTGGAAATGTTTGTACTTAATGTCTACAGCACTATTGTGAGAATTAAAGCCTGGGGCTCCACCCTAATGCCTGATCCAGGGGCTCCACCCCCAGTGCCTGATCCAGGGGCTCCACCCCCAGTGCCTGATCCAGGGGCTCCACCCTCAGTGCCTGAGCTATGGGCTCCATCCCCTCTACTGGCGCCGGTGCCGGATGCTCTAACCCCTTTGCCGGGGGCCAGCTACTCCACCCATTCATTCAGTGCTGGTAAAGCCTCCTCTGCCAGATCCTGCAGCCACACCCCCTTTACAAGAGCCAGGGGTGTCTTCTTTGTCAGTTCCAGCTGCTCCGCCCACTCGACCAATGCCAGCAGCCCTGCCCCTTCAACCGGTGCCTGCCATGCTACTCCCTCTCCCTGTGCCGTGGTGCCTCCCTCTGAGTCAGTGCCCCCTGCTCTTCCTTTATTTGGTCACTGTCTCTATGGTAATTTAGTGTATTTGGTCATTTTATTTTTAGTTTTACCTTATATCTTGCTCCCTGTTCAGACAACTTTGCTTTTAGTTTATCAAAGCATTTTGTTTTGTTCCTGTTTATTTTCACTTCCTCATCCCTGTAGTATTGCCCTTGCTACCTCCTGCCTAGCCAAGCATGTTACAGTCATATTACATTTCAAACTCTACTTCATTATCATTTCCACTTCATCTCCACATGACACAAACGTCTGGAAAAGCTTCTTGGTTATATAACAGTATTTTTGTAAAGTAGCAGTTGGTTGTTTTCAGTTTAATGTGCACCCCTTGTGCAGGACAGGTTTCACAACGACCATTGACAACGTCAGATGGCTTTTATAGCCTCGGGGACTGAGCTTCACAACATAGATAAAACTTTTATAGCATGTTCGGGATCCTTACAGAAGCTCCTTCTAACATCTATTTCTCCTATCAGACCCATGACCTTGGAACACATGATGCCCGCAGGCACCCTAGACATTCAGTCATTTTCCTTGCTTCATAACAAAAAATATATTTGATCTAGGGTACTACTACAGTTAAATATATAATATAGTAGTTAATAGAGTGATTACCTATCTGCTGCCTGTAATCTACCTTCTGCCAGTAAACATGTACAGCCATGAAGGCCTTGAATGTCCTCTTTTTCAGGGAAAAGTGCCCACTCATTGTTAGGCCTTACAATAACATGTAAGCCACAGGCTTCATTGTTTGAGATTTACCACTGCTATCCCATACAGAAATCTAATATATGGCCATACATATGAAAAATCTTTGCATATATTTCAAAATATATGACCATATATGTTAATTACATATATAAATACAGAAATCTAATATATGGCAATATATATGAAAATCTTAACTTATATTTGAAAATATATGACCATACATTTTGATTAGAAAATTAGACTTACAAAATGAGGAAATATGTGTCACATATATAAAAACTGCAAATTTTTGTATATTTGGACCAGCCGCGGTCGGTGGATCTTAATTGGTGAGGACGGGCTCGTATTACGCTCCGAACCGGAGTGAATGGAATGGTGCGCAACGAACAAAAACAATTGTTTTTTTGATTTGCACACATTCCATTCACTCCGGTTCTGAGCGTAATACGAGCCCGTCCTCCCCAATTAAGATCCACCGACCGCGGCTGATTTGGACATATATGTACATAAATGTGATGATGTTTCCACCATATATGCAAATATAGGACATATAAGTTTTATACATATATGGCCATATATTAGATTTCCGTATGGGATAACACACTGGCTATGCTATTGTAGTGGGGGGGGGGGAGAAATATCAATAAAATGCACTTATGAATATTAATCCATTACTAATTAATATATTCACTTTTCCCCCCTGAGGCAATGTGCTGAAGAGCTATACGAAGAATGCTTCATAAAAGTGTGAAAATCGTGTTAATTTAGATAATAAGTTATTATCTAAATATTTGACTTCATAATTGATTATTTATCAGTGTCCGTAGATAGCTATGGAGCACTCCCGCGACCGGGGAAACCAATTGTTGCCCGCGATGTAGTCGAAGAGCGCATACCTTGCTGAAGTGAGTGTGTGATCAGAGCTGAACACTATGAGCAGGCCGTTAACAGGATAGCTATACGTCTCCCGTTATCTCCACCGGAGATATCCTAGGAAATGGCTTAGAATGTTTCAGACAGAACGTGGTATAAAAGTAAATAACATTTAATCCTAGTTAAAGGGCATTAATTACAACTCTTTAACCAGACACAGAGTAACACAAATTACAATACCAAGAAGATTACATGTCATCCTTAACTCCTAAGTCTGCCATAATAGCTAAGCGAATTCTATATGGTTCAGTCTAGTGATCTACACTAATCTAACACACTGCTATGGTAACGCACAAAGAGTTTTTTCTTCCCATTAACGCGTTGCCCCACTTTTCCCGCTGCATAAAAAGGGGAGTCACAGTTTAGTAGCTAAGAAAGTGGGAACAAAGAACCAGTATTGACACATTTACATTGATTACATTATTCACAGACTGTAGGTCACCAAACTGGCGCAAATACCATTAGTACAAAGGAACTAGCTGTGCACATTTACATTAAATTTAATTGTCTCACCCCATTGGGGAAAACATATGTTTCACTCTCTAGAACCTTCCAACATATTCTGGCAAGCCAACTCTATAGTTATCTGTAAAGAGAAACATGATATGTGCAACCCGGTGGTAAGTATATAACAAATATATATCTCCCTTTATAAGACGATCAAGAAAACCTCAAATGTCATATTATTAGGTACATTATCTGTTGAGTTACATGAGTTGATCTGTTGGTCTTCACCCTTAGGCTTGTCTGTGGTCCAGTGAGTGGGTTTGACCACCCTTTCTTGAATCTTAACTCCTCTCAGGAAATCCTCTGTGTTAAATAAGGTGTGAGAGCTACCAGCCCTCAAGACAGCTGTTGAATCTGCCATAATTGGTCCTGTAAAAATTTTAAATCCACTACACTATATTCCACACAATCTTGGGACTTTATTAAATGATAGTTTTCAGGAATCTGTTTACACGCAGAAAGCATATCATTCCATTAGTGTATAAGTTGTAACTGTCAGGTTGGATACGTTCTGAATGTAATCTGAGACAACTGGAAGTTTCCTGTCCAAAGGTTTCATTAGAAAAAGAAGAACATCTGGTTTACCCAAACTCATCTGGATTACTGTTACATAAGCCTGCAAGGAAGGATGGGATGGTGACCCACCATGCTGGAGGAGCACCAGAGGGCAGGGAAAGCTGTATGGAGTTGTGGGTGCGAGCCAGGACACCAAAAACAGGATACCATATAAACAAGGCTTGTAATTATACCACAGTATGGGGAAAGGGGAGTATCCAAAGCAATGGAACAAAAGATAAAGGTCCACCCAACTTCCTATCTGGACCTGCCTAACAAACACACTGCCCAAACCTGGCACTCTATCAGGTGCCCTTAACAAAATAGAGAGGGTGGTCCGCCCAGATCTTACCTAGTGTGTTTAGACAAGGGAGTAACTACGGGTGATATATGCCCATGGGCAGCTTGCCTACACACTCCCAGTGGGAATGAAAAAAAGGTTAATAATAGTCATAATAAATATATATATACAAATAACAGATACAACACTGATAAAGCACACACAACCAAGACAAGCTCTCACTCACACCCACAGCTGATCACAGAATATAGCACCAGCACACAGACCAAACATCTTACACAGAGAACACTGAAACACTACAGCTTTTATTGGGCTTAAATTGGTGTGTCACCTCCAATTAGAAGCTGATGGTCACCACCTGCTGGAAACTCACAGACAGAACACAAGCACCCAGACTCATGACACAGAACATCGCACTACCATAGACTGGGGGACATTAGAAAAAAAAATGGAGGACTATTTTGGTCCATTGGTCTAAAGATGCGGCTATTGGTGCAGACATTCTGTTAACTTTTTAGTTTCCATCCTAATCTGCCAGCAATAGGTTTTCCCACTGTCTCTAGCTAATCCTTTGCTAGTTATTGTCTTAAGAAAACATGCAAAGGATTTTCTAAACAAAACGTACTGAAATTTACCACGTTCTAAATGTGTATGTATCATCAACCAAAACTCATAGTCAGCAGGCAATATGTAGGATCACAAGCCTATCTGTAGATGTAAGATCCTCTGAAAATCAGGAATTGGCATGGCCTACTTTTTGTCACGCATTTCCTTCGCATACATTATAAAAAAATCAATGTAACATTATGTAGACTTAATATGTATAAGACCAATATGGTACATTAAACCTCTTGTTCCTGTAATTGTTTATCAGACAAAACAAACAAAAGGGAAACCTAATATCTGCTGGTCACTTTCTATCCACGCTGGTATTTGCACGCCCTGTTTTTTTTCCAATGAACACATATTATTGTTCATGTATTGGCATAGATGGTGGAAATGGAGACAGAATACAGGAGTCTCTCTGTCATCAAGGTTTTATATTAGACGAACATACATAAAATAGCTGTCTGGAGGTGCTGAACAAATGAGTAAACAGAGCTGCACAACTACAATAATCAGTCTACTATACAATACATGGTATAGCCATGATTGACTAATACAGTGTACTTTGACACATATGTGGTGAAGACACTTTGTTTATACTGGTAACATGTTCGATGAATCCAAAATGACACACAAATAGGGATGTCACGAGAACCGATACTACCGAAACCTTCCGGTTCTAAAATGACAAAACACAGACGATGCCCATTTTTTTAAAGTACCGTAGGCACTGTTAGCAACGATGCCAGTGTTGGCAATAATGTAGCTAGCTAGCTTTGTCAGGGGATGATAACTGAAAATAGCTGGAAAAATTTAAAGCAAACGAAAAGGGCTTCGCCTCCAGTTGCTAGCTAGGTAGTCTGCTCTGTTCGGCGGAGGATAAAATACATTTTTACTGCAATACCGAGTTGATGCGTGGAGCAGACGGAGCAAGCCCCGTTTTTCGAATCCCTGTTTGAAAAATCCATTTCATATATATATATATATAGTTCCCCGGTGGGGAACGTATTGTAAACTGATAAGAACATATGATTCAAAGCTTTCGTTATCTAAAAGAATACAGCCGTATGGGACCAATGCCCAACACATTACACAATAATTTGCTCCAGTATGAAGCTAACTTCTTTAGGGAGACAGCTTCTTTAGTGGATTCCTAGCCTTTTGTAGTTTCGTAGCCTTCAAAGTAATAGCGCTTGATTCAACGCGATAAACATCACTTAACAAATATGGAAACATTTCACATTTCGAAAATATGCCACTAAACTATATTAGAATAGTGTGACATATTTACTAACTTATAATATTTTAATAAGAACATTTAAATTTGCAATCTATATTGCTTAAATATATAACAAATGCACAGAATCCTGTGTAATGCTAGCTACATTATAGATGCTGGTGGTAAATGTGGATATCGCATAGATCACAAGTCATTCGCGACTTACCCAAGAACATGTTGACATGCTACTTTTGCTCTACAGAAACCTTGAACTAGCCAAGAAATGGTGCGGAATTTTGTGAAAAAAAAACATGTTTATCTTGTTAGCTGAATGGCTACACAGCTATATCCACCGTTTTGTTTTGCACTGTTGTTGTTTTTGTGCAATACCTTTTGAAAAGCTGTCTGGAATGTGTCTGGGGAGTAGTTGTTGCACTGTGAGCATTAATTTGACTTTATTATGTTGTTCTTTGCTATATTGCACGTGTTTTTATAGCTTGTTATCATATTTTTCAAGTGTTTTAATAAATGTTTCAAGTTCAAGTAGTTGGAATCTTAGAAAATCCTTTTTTTACCGTGGTATCGAAATCGGCATCGAGAATCGTGTCATTTTACTGGTATTGGCACCGACTACTGAATGTTTGGTATCGTGACACCCCTACACACAAAATAGTCAAGCAGAGGGGAAAATTAAATACACACACTTAATGAAAGACAAGGGTCAGCTGGTGATAATATGTGGTTTCACAAAGACAAGTGCAATGAGATAATTAAATATTAAAGTCTATGACTGGCCACAGGATGGAGCCAAACCATCCTTATGTCTCTGTCCTTATCCCTGCATGTTACAGTTCAACAATCAACCTGCACAACTGCTGGTTGTGAAGTACCAACTAGACTGTATATATGCAATATAATTACATTGCTTGTGAATTCTAAATTTATTTCGATGAATTTTAACAAACAAAAAATGACAACATTTCACAGTTTACCTTCTAATCTATTATAACTTAATTCAGTTTTCAAAATGATTTTTCATTGATAGTTTCAGTCAGTTTTATTTTACTATAATAACCTTGCGTAGTTCAATACACTTGTTCAACACCTTAGTTCAACCACATAGTCCAATGCTATATATCAACATAGTCTCTTCTTTTACTCTCTTAATACAGATAAAGTTCCACTGTAATGCACTTTCTACTCAGTACTGCAATTCGCTTTGAAAGTATCTGCTAAATGATACGTTACCAAATATACAGTATGTATACACCTTTATACACATTGTATACAAGCCATTAGACATACTTGTGAAGAACATTTGACTAAGTTGGGGTCTGACCAAAGTTAACTGGGGAATAGTAAGAAGAATATCCTATTTTAGCAGTAACAACACCAGCTTCATTCGAGCAGGTAGGGTCATTGAGAAAGTTGACACTTGAGTAGTTGAGAGAATCAGAGGGAATTGTGGGTAAGTTCGCATAAATGTTGGTGACAGGAGTAGCATCTGAGCCAGACTGTGTTAGGTGTTCTTTTGTTTCCTCATAGCAACCATCACCATGACTACCCTGTGAAGGAGGAAAAGAAGTTGAGAGATGATTGGACATGACAATAGTCTCTATTTCTCTCTCAGTCACACACAAAAACACACACTTACCACTTTGTTGATCCCATTGTGAGGGATGATGGGTTTTGTGGAGACAGCTACGAAACAACAACACACAAAGGTCAATATTGGGCGCTGGTGGACAGTTCACAATGAGACCTACACATATGGTTTTAAGTTATGAACATAACACAGAAATTATTTCTTTAAAATTATAAGAGACATGTTGATTAGTGTTTAATGTACAAGATTCTGGAAAAAATAAGACATTACAAAAAACACAGAGCTACTTGAATCTTTGCACCAGGAGTAGCATAAAGTCACCCAATATCAATGTGAAAGACTGGTGGATAGCATGCCAAGACACATGAAAGACAACTATTATCATTACACAATTATTATTATTCCACCAAATACAGGTTTCTGTTAAATTAACACAGTATTGTGTTGTTAAAAACTTAGGAACTTATTTTTCCTTGCATTATTTGATGTCTGACCATACTGCTACTTATTTTGACCAGTTGTCATTTTCTGCATTTAAATGCTCTGGATGACAATACATTTACTTGGAATTTGAAAAAAAGTTATCAGTTGTTTGTTAAATTTTTTAAAATCTGTATTTTACTGAAACACAAGTAAAAACCAGAGACACTGGGGATTTTTTTGTGGTCTCATAATTTCTTCCAGAACTGTATATATTTCTGACCTGTTTCCTTTTTCTTTTTCCATCTGTAGACTATGATCAGGCTGATCACCAGCAGTAGCACCAGTATTACCAAACTAACAGATACAACGGTGGCCACTGAAGTTTTTGGAACCACAGTCTTTCCTGGAACACAAGCAGAGCCAATATAACACATTCCTACTTATTTTTCACTGATCTGCCCAAGTTTACAACTTCCTCTTTTTATCATCAAATGTTCAACTTGATTGTCCATGAACATTTAAGTGTTGTTCTGAAATATCAAGGCTTAATTAGCATTCTTGCTGATTCTATAATTGAAGCTGTAATGACGTAACAACATTCTCTTTCAAATGGCCAGCTGAGATATTATTTACATTGGATAAAGATGTCCTCTTCTAATGGCAAATTATTTGTTGTATACTGTAGGATCCACGTGTAGGAATCATTGTTGTATATGAGCTGCTTTTGCCATTATTTTAAATATCATGAAATAAATGTTCTTCAGCTTTGGAAATGTGTTCACTGAACAAGAAATTAATTGTTTTCACTCCGCATAATTCTACACAGTGTACATTTAAGTATAAAGTGGACAATGATTTAAGGATGAGCATGGAAGCTTTACGTTACCTTTTTCGACTGTAAGGTTGACTTCCACGTAATCATCGACTCCATATATGTTCACTCCACACCAGTACTGCCCCGCGTCATTTAACTCTAGTTTGTGGATTTTAACAATAAAGTTCAGTTCTATTCTGTTGTCTGTCAGAGAGTATTTCTCATTAGAAGCAAAGTCTGTCCCTGCTTCTGTCTCAATAACTTTTCCGTTAATGTGAAGAGGACAACCCCCCTTACAGAGGTACTTTTGGTCACTCCTCCTCTTTTCATCATAGGAGCATTGGATCACTGCATCTTGTCCTACATATCCTACCACTGTCTTGATCCCCTGGGTCACAGACACACTCATGGAAGCTGCAGAAACACAACCATCAGTCACATTAAAAATAATATAAACATCCCAGCTTCTATTATACCCAAAGTCAAAGCTGCTTTGCTAGGCTCCTCCTCTTTTTCAGGCCTACATCTCTCCAGTTTTTTTGCCTTGGCATTTAGCAGATTATATACGTACATACGCTATATAAAGGAAGATGTTACTTTTTACCAATTTGGTTTTGGAGGAGCATGACAGGAAGCAGAAACTCAAGTTAAGTAGATTAGGTTAGTAGAAGTTAGATGTACTCACCAAAGAATAGAGAGACCAGTGTGAGTACCAGAGGACTAAACATGCTGATTGGCTCCACGTTGGTTTATCAGACCCCTCAGAGTTCCACGTTCAGTAACATCTCCAGTAAAGTCTGACCCTGAGACTTGTATAAATGTGGTGCTGAGCCACACTCCAGTCATACTGTTTGTACTTCCTGAAACTGTTTCACTTCTCGTTAACGCTTAAAAATGTGTAGTAATCAATAAACTAATAATGTCTGAATAAATTTAACACCGGAATGTTAAGCAACAGTTAATTCAAATATATTTTAAATAATTTTAAGGAGTTTAGTGCTTTATTTTTAAAAGTGTATTCAAATATATTTTAAATCATTTTAAGGAGTTTAGTGCTTTACTTTTAAAAGTGTATTCAAATATATTTTAAATAATTTTAAGGAGTTTAGTGCTTTATTTTTAAAAGTGTATTCAAATATATTTTAAATAATTTTAAGGAGTTTAGTGCTCTGGATCTCACAAGCACCCTTGTAACGGAGTTTTAAGCCCTGCCTCAGCCGACTGTCTGTGCCCTTCCTCTCTGTCTCCCCCTGCATGTTTCTCTCCCTAGTTTCTGCTTCTTACTGTCCTATTAACAAAACATGTGTCTATACATTTATCTATAAATAAATGTTTAAAAAAACATATAGTTTTTTTTTTTTTTTTAACCTTTATTTAACCAGGTAAGTTGACTAAGAACAATTTCCTATTTACAGCAATGACCTGGGAGCAATTAGGGTAAAGTGTCTTGCCCAAGGACACAACGACATTTGGCTCAGTCGGGAATCGAACTGGCAACCTTCTGACTACAAGTCTGACTCCCTAACGACTGAGCCACCTGCGCCCATCCTGGAAGCTGATTTGACGACCAGCTCAAATGTGTCCCCACTTTCTAAAATGCTTGGTCAAAATCTTAAATGACCCTTCAGCTTCCCAACATCCTTATTCTTGTCTTTATTACTTTTCCTAATCCATGAATAATGTCCTGCTTCATCCCAGCTACTCCCAGAGAATTCAGGACAGTTGATGTTGTCACGTTTACTCTGTGTGTGTGTGTGTGTGTGTGTGTGTGTGTGTGTGTGTGTGTGTGTGTGTGTGTGTGTGTGTGTGTGTGTGTGTGTGTGTGTGTGTGTGTGTGTGTGTGTGT
>JACXGM010001873.1:8695-27034 GCA_016801145.1 Umbra pygmaea | reverse complement strand
AACCATTATAGTGGGAGGACAATGATAACATATACATGTATTCAACAATGCTCTCACATCGGCATGGAATGCTGAAAACAATATTATATACGAATAAACTCAAGTAAAATACCACACTCTTCACAACTTACTCAGGTTTAAATACAGCTTCTCTGGACAAACAGCACACTACAGCAATTCTGCATTACAGAGAGTAATGAACTGTGCCCTCCTCCTGGTCAGCACAGCTTAAAAAGAGACAAGGGGCCCTAGCTTGCACCCGGCACAATGTAGCGCAAAGTCCGAACGCAAGTGTCTTTGCTAATTTAAGACCGACGCAGTTCTCAATTTCCCGTCAGGTGCCCGCGTTGTTTAAATAGCAAATGCACCTGCGCCCATATTTGCGCCCATGTGAGTTCTGGTCTAACAGGGAGGTGTGTTCAGGATAATTCTTGGTGTATTGCTATCTTGAGGCATCGGGAATTGATCGCGCCATTGACCAACACAAACCTGGTCTAAAGTCAATGGCGCAGCATGTCATTGTAATTTTAAGAGCAAATAAGTCAAATGTACCTATGGCATAGGCACAGTGCGTGCACACTATGCTTGTTACACACACACAGGGAAGCACAGCAGCATACAAACATGCAAAGATTACAAATAAAAATATCACGGTGTAAATCCCAGGTCATTATAGCAATGTGTGAAAGGTACAAACGCGCCTGGCGCTTAAAGGGAATGAGAGATGAATCTCTGATTGGTTTATTGCATGTTATGCCCAAAACACACCCATGAATTAATTAAGTCACTTAGTACAACCCTTTTAGACCATGCGCCCGGCGCATGGACCCTACTATCCGCTGTCAAACTAGCAAAAGTGGATCATTAAAATAGGGTACATGGTCTCTCAGCTGAAATTAATCAGCAAGTGAGCTAACATGCCCCAACTAACCTCTAACATACCTGTATATAGCTTGTGCTGAACAGGGGAGAGCGCACCTACTCAACATAACCAGTACCTAGTACTGAAATGAAACAGAACACAATATAAAAAATTAACTGAAATATACACTCACCTAAAGGATTATTAGGAACACCCGGTCAATTTTGTCATTAATGTAATGATCTACTCAACCAATGACATGGCAGTTCTTTCAATGCATTTAGGGGTGTGGTCCTGGTCAAGACAATCTCATGAACTCCAAACTGAATGTCAGAATGGGAAAGAAAGGTGATTTAAGCAATTTTGAGCGTGGCATGGTTGATGGTGCCAGATGGGCCGGTCTGAGAATTTCACAATCTGCTCAGTTACTGGGATATTCACGCACAACCAATTCTAGGGTTTACAAAGAATGGTGTGAAAAGGGAAAAACATCCAGTATGCGGCTGTCCTGTGGGCGAAAATGCCTTGTTGATGCTAGAGGTCAGAGGAGAATGGGCCGACTGCTTCAAGCTAATAGAAAGGCAACTTTGACTGAAATAACCACTTGTTACAACCAATGTATGCAGCAAAGCATTTGTGAAGCCACAACACGCACAACCTTGAGGCGGATGGGCTACAACAGCAAAAGACCCCACCGGGTACCGCTCATCTCCACGACAAATAGGAAAAAGAGGCTATAATTTGCAAGAACTGACCAAAATTGGACAGTTGAAGAGTGGAAAAATGTTGCCTGGTCTGATGAGTCTCAATTTCTGTTGAGACATTTAGATGGTAGAGTCAAAATTTGGCGTAAACAGAATGAGAACATGGATCAATCATGCCTTGGTGGTGGTGGTGGTGTAATGGTGTGGTGGAATAGGAGATTCGTGCCCTGGATGTGCATCCCACAAATCTTCATCAACTGCAAGATGCTATCCAATCAATATGGGCCAAAATTACTAAAGAATGTTTTCAGCACCTTGTTGAATAAATGCCACGTAGAATTAAGGCAGTTCTGAAGGCGAAAGGGGGTCAAACACAGTATGGTGTTCCTAATAATCCTTTAGGTGAGTTTACATCGTAATACATGAGTCCGTATTCTCAGTCTCATAGTTCCTGCTCAAAGGTGTGACAGATGTTGAGATGTTTATTCTCAACATCTGATGAGAGATGTGTGATCTGAAAATGATCACTTCACAATATATTCAAATAAACGTTTAATATTCAATCCCTTATTAACAAAGCATTACAAAGTGCATTACTTAATCATTGACAATAAACATGACATAATGTGCCTGACAGAGACCTGGCAATAGCCAAATGAGATTTATCAACTTAATAAAGCTATCCTCGCTGGTCACACATATATCAGCCAAACACCTACTTCTGGGCTTGTAGGTGGTATTGATATACTGTTTCATGAGGAGCACAAAGTAAAATCTATCAGTTTACCTCAACACACCTCATTTGAATAACTTGCAGTTAAACTCGTTGGCTCTTAACCCCTGATCAATTTAATCATTTTTAGACCTCCAAAACCGTCTGAACTCTTGTTCACCAAACTTTCTTCATTGCTGACTTCTGTCTGTGCCATGTCTCCCAATGTATGATTTGTGGGTGATATTAATATTCATGTTGGCAAAATGGACAGCTCTAATTTGCTGCAGATTTTATGTCCCTACTCGATGATCTTGATATCACACAGAATGTCACTTTCTCCATTCATAACAAAGGTCACATTTCAGATTTAGTTTGTTCCACTAGGTATATATTACTGATCACCATCTCCCTATTTCTTTCCATCCCAAGCACAGCCCTGAAACAGCCCTCGTCAAAATCACCAACAACCTACTCTGCACAGCTGACTCTGGCCTGCTGTCCATCCTGTGCGCAGCATTTGATACCACTTTCCATCCACTCCTCGTAGAACATCAGGCCGGTGTTGGTGTCACAGGTGTTACTCTCTCCTGGTTCTCCTCCTACCTGACTGATCGTCAGCATTATGTCCATTTAAAAAAAATCAGAGATCATCGTGTGCAGCTGTCATTCAAGGTGTCAACCAGGGGTCAGTGCTGGGACCACGCCTTTTCATTATATACCTCCTAATCCTGGGGACGATCATGCGACATCACAACATTAACTTTCACTGCTATGCTGACAACACCCAGCTCTGCCTCTCCACCATTTTTATGTAAGGTGTCCTTGAGTGTTTCGAAAAGCATACCCCAAATAAAATGTATTAATATTATTATTTTTATTATTATTATTATTATTACTACTACCATCATATTGCTGTCTGAATTCCATTCCATTAACAACACATATGCTGTCACTGCTCACAAATACTCAAAACAGTTTTATTTACAATTAATTTAGTAATATAATATGTGAGAATTTGGAATTCAAAATAAAACTTATATCCACAGATTAATATGATTGGGAATTGAGGGCTTCATTGCAATTATTCCTTAAAGCGAGCTAAACATACAAAACAGTAGAAAAGAGAAATGGAACAGAGAAATGTCAGGACAGGGAATGTGATGCTTGCTTAGGCAAATTTTGTAGTGTGGGATTTACTGTGACGTAATATTTTTTTTTGCTGTGTGGACGTCATGGTTTCTGTGTGCTGTTACTGCCCTCGTGTGGATTGTTTTAATAGTACATGCCAGTGAGACTTGAACCTCCACACCTGTTTTTTATAAGTGACTAACCAGCCTTAAGAGGGAAGAAGAAGGAATGATTGAGAGGATGTCCATTTCCTCGTCAAAAGTGTGATGTCTTCTGCCAAAATGATTTCAAACACATGAAGCCGACTATGCAGCTGTTAAATGAGACCAGCCTCTGGTTAACCATCCAGAACAAGACACAAAACCATGTAGGTTGTGATGGATGACAATTTGCAGTCCAATTATAATTGGTTGTCAGTGTGCTGTTTTAGTAGTTGTCAGTGCCTCAGCTGTCTTTGGATTGGCTGACTGTCGAGTAGATGATTGAAGCCTCAGTGGAGCAGTGTGGATGATTGACAGTAGAGTAGGCAGTGCTTTGACTAGTGTTGACAGTGGAATAGAAAACACCTGTGGCTTCATTGGAGTAGGTGGGGTTGATGTGTAAGTTGACAGTGGCTTAGTTGAGAGAGTCAGAGGGGCTTGTGGGTAAGTTGACACTGGCATAGTTGAGAGAGTCAGAGGGGCATCTGGGAAAGTTGACACTGGCATAGTTAAGAGTGTCAGAGGGGATTGTGGGTAAGTTGACACTAGCTTAGTTGAGAGAGTCAGAGGGGCTTGTGGGTAAGTTGACACTGGCATAGTTGAGAGAGTCAGAGGGGCTTGTGGGTAAGTTGACACTGGCATAGTTGACAGAGTCAGAGGGGATTGTGGGTAAATCAGTGGTGGTGTACATTTTGATAATCGCACCACCTGAGATGGACTGTTGATAGGGCTCTTTTATCGTCTCATAGTAACCATCACTATGACTACCCTGGGAAAGAAGGAGAGAAGGGAGCAAACGATGTGATCACAGTTTCTCTTACACACATTTACCTTAAATATACACTGCCTCTGATTTGAGCGCTAAAACTTTGGAACCCTACTGAAAAATGAAAAGGGGACTGGTTAGCGATGTTAAAACAGGGTGGAAGCACTGAACTTAAAAATAATAACAGGAAAAGACCGCATGGTGAAATTGATTTTGATGTAGAAATCAAACATTATTCTCCCACACACATGCAGACTTACATTTGTGTTGACATCAATGTGAGGGACGCTGGGTTCTGAGGTGAGACAGAACAACACACAAAGGTCAATACTGGGCTCTACGGGACTTCCACATTGTTTTCAATGATAGCTACAGTATGTTGTTCAAACAGGACTGTGAGGTTATTGAAATTCATGCAAAAGTTTTCTTTAAAATGAAACGTGCGTGGGGGAGAATGTGTGTACTGTATCTGTGTGTTTGTGTGTGTGTTTGAGGGCTGGTAATCTCACCTCTTTCCTTTTTGAATTTTAATCTGTAGACTATAATCAGGCTGATCAGCAGAACCAGAGTCACCAGACTGACGGGTACAATGACGCTTACTGAAAACACACAAACAGAGCCAATACAAACCGATCTTTACATTTTAAACTTTCGATGGGGGTTGTGGCTTCATTCAAGCTTCCAGTGTGAGTGCTGTTGACAAGATTCATATAAATCATGGAGTATAGATAGATGAATAAAGCTTAGCTATTGTAAATATACAGAAGCTCCTCGTCTAAATTATATTGATTACACTGCTACACACAGATGTAGAGACGTAAACGTTAAGGCTTGATTTTCAAGTTCTCTTTCACAATAAAAGCTGTCTATTATTAAAATAATTCTGGCTATGTTGGGGAGAAATTGTTTTCTTTTATAATCTTCTTTAATGGAAGATCTCAGGGTAGAAGTGTTCTGCAATACCCAACACATTATCGAGAAAGAATCCAGTCAGATCTTAGCATTTCTAAGAGAAACAGTTTTTTAAACTAGCACAAATGTTTACCAGATCCGTTTTGTGGTGGTGGTAACATGGATGATGACAGGGACATGGATGATGACGTCATGGATGATGATGGTGACATGGATGATGACGGTGACTTAGATGATGATGTTGATTTGGATGATATTGATTTGGATGATGTTGATTTGGATGATATTGATTTGGATGATGTTGATTTGGATGAGGTTGGTTTGGATGAGGTTGACATGGATGAGGTTGGTTTGGATGAGGTTGACATGGATGAGGTTGACGTGGATGAGGTTGCTAGTTTTTGAAACCCTGTTGAAATGTACTTATTACTATAAGATATACACGTTTTAATAAATAATTTAATAGTTTAATAAATAGAATTTAAGGTTAAAAAGTTAAGATCCATTGACCAGTATTGAAAGTTTGATTTTGCTCAATGAGAGAAATGCATATTGGGTAATGTTCATGGTTTACTGAATATAGCATTTAAAATGTTAAATATTTGTTTTGAAATAATTTATGTGGAAATGTTCTTAAAAGATGCCGGTAAGAAGAGGAAGAAAGAGTTACATAAATGGTTTGTGAATTTATTTTATTTATATGTTTGGTGAACGAGCCAATCACATTTGAGTTCAGGGGACAAAAAAGGAAGAGAAACAAGGGGAAGGAGAGCGACCAAGGAGTAAGAGGTTAGAAGTGTGTTGTCGGCTGAAAGGAAAAACGGTCAATATTAATGTAATGCACCGTTTTAATGAAAGTGTTCAACCAGAACTTTTATATGAAATGTTAATGGTGATAGTTCTGTCTGTTTGAGTGGATTACAGCACAAGAAGACAGAAATAAGAGAAATAAGGTTAAGTTAGCTGCTGAATTATATATGTATTTATTTATACGGGTAAGTTGACTGAGAACAAGTTCTCATTTGCATCAACGACCTGTGTGTCAATATAAAATACAACCAGAATACAATGTACAGTAAAAAAATACTAATTAAATGCAACTTTAAAAAGCATAAAATCAAAAACAATCACCTATAACAAACACGGTCAATAATAAAATTATTTTCAAGTAAACCAATTAAAAGCAATTTAAAAAGCAAAAAAGCAAAAAACAATCACATAAAACAAACACAGTCAAAAATAAAATGATCTTAAAGTAAACGTCTAAAAGGCCCTAAAGGCACCAGTTCATACAATTTAAAAGTACACTCACCTAAAGGATTATTAGGAACACCATACTAATACTGTGTTTGACACCCTTTCGCCTTCAGAACTGCCTTAATTCAACATGGCATTGATTCAACAAGGTGCTGAAAGCATTCTTTAGAAATGTTGGCCCATATTGATAGGATAGCATCTTGCAGTTGATGGAGATTTGTGGGATGCACATCTACGGCACGAAGCTCCCGTTCCACCACATCCCAAAAATGCTCCATTGGGTTGAGATCTGGTGACTGTTGGGGCCATTTTAGTACAGTGAACTCATTGTCATGTTCAAGAAACCAATTTGAAATGATTCGAGCTTTGTGACATGGTGCATTATCCTGGTGGAAGTAGCCATCAGAGGATGGATACATGGTGGCCATGAAGGGATGGACATGGTCAGAAACAATGCTTAGGTAGGCCGTGGCATTTAAACGATGCCCAATTGGCACTAAGGGGCCTAAAGTGTGCCAAGAAAACATCCCCCACACCCTTACACCACCACCACCAGCCTGCACATTGGTAACAAGGCATGATGGATCCATGTTCTCATTCTGTTTATGCCAAATTCTGACTCTACCATCTGAATGTCTCAACAGAAATCGAGACTCATCAGACCAGGCAAAATTTTTCCAGTCTTCAACTGTCCAATTTTGTTGAACTCTTGCTAATTGTATTCTGTTTTTCCTATTAGTAGTGGAGATGAGTGGTACCCGGTGGGGTCTTCTGCTGTTGTAGCCCATCCGCCTCAAGTTTGTGCGTGTTGTGGCTTCACAAATGCTTTGCTGCATACCTCGGTTGTAACAAGTGTTTTTTTCAGTCAAAGTTGCTCTTCTATCAGCTTGAAGCAGTCGGCCCATTCTCCTCTGATCTCTAGCATCAACAAGGCATTTTCGCCCAAAGGACTGCCGCATACTGGATGTTTTTCCCTTTTCACACCATTCTTTGTAAACCCTAGAAATGGTTGTGTGTGAAAATCCCAGTAACTGAGCAGATTGTGAAATACTGAGACTGGCCCGTCTGGCACCAACAACCATGCCACGCTCAAAATTGCTTAAATCACCTTTCTTTCCCATTCTGACATTCAGTTTGGAGTTCAGGAGATTGTCTTGACCAGGACCACACCCCTAAATGCATTGAAGCAACTGCCATGTGATTGGTTGAGTAGATAATTGCATTAATGAGAACTTGACCGGGTGTTCCTAATAATCCTTTAGGTGAGTGTATATTGTAATTCATTCCAAATCTGCGGGGCAAAATAACTAAAAGCAGATATACACAATTCAGTGGAGATCTTAGGGATCTGTAGTGATAGACATCCCTGAGTTCTGGTCTGGTAGCCAGTACATCTAACCGTTAAAAGTGAGTTAATAAAAGGTGGAAGTTTGTGCAGAAGAGCTTTGTACACAACAAGTGTAAAATGCTTTTCTCTACAAGATTTTAAGGACAGCCGATTTACATTCTGGTAAAGCAATGATGGGTACTAAACCTATCTCCCGTAATAAAACGAATGACACTGTGATACACAGCATCAAGAGGTTTTAGAACCGAGACATGCATATAGATTGTCTCCATAATCAATTACAGGTAAAAAAGTGGATTCAACAATTTGTTTCCTATTATTTAGAGTCAAACATGATTTGTTTCTATAAAAGAAACCCACTTTAACTCTTAGTTTCTTTACCAATTCATCAATATGCATTTTAAAGGAGAGCCTATCATCAATCCAAATCCCCAAATATTTATAAACATGAACACAGTCAATTGAAGCACCATCCAATGTGCAAATACATACGTCATCACCTGTTTTCTGTTGTCCATTTGAAAAAAGCATATGCTTTGTTTTTCCTGCATTTAAGTACCAGTTTCAATTCAAGAAAAGCCTTCTGTATGGATATAAAGGCAGATTGGAGCTCTGTTCTACAGAAGGGGCAATAGCATAAATAACTGTATCATCTATATAAAGGTGAAGTTAACAGTTTTTTATAGCTGAACCAATATTCTTAATATAAATAGTAAAAAGAACTGGACCTAAAATCGATCCCTATGGAACACCCTTCACTAAATCAAGAAAATCTGATTTGACTCCACTGTTAAATAATTTTCAAACCATCTACAGTCAGCCAGGTCTAGTCCAATGGATGAGAGCCTACCAAGAAGCAGTGGATGATCCACAATGTCAAAAGTCTTAGATAAATCAATAAACAGGGCTGCACAATGCTTCTTTTTATCAATACCAGCTATAATGTCATCCAGTAACAGAGTAGCAGTGTAGAATTATTTATTCTCAATAAATGCTCCCTAGACTTAATCCTCCTGTTAATTGAAGAAGCCAAAAAAGAGAAGTCAGCTTTACAATCTCAGATTGAGGAATTGAAATCTGAGCTTTCTTAGACAGAATCAGAGGAACACATGTTGCTTTTTGAAACCAAATTAAAAGGAGACCTAGATAAACTGTCAACAAAATTGAAACAAGGCAAGATAATAAAATTTAAGCGAGACCGTAATGACTACAGCAAGGGTTCTATATATGGTTGGATATATGGCTGGGGCAGGAAAGGACACCTGATCAGAAGAAGAGTGTCGTTCAATCTCCCTAGTACTGATGATGAGAACTTTGATGAAGGTGATAGTACTAATGACTGTTAGAGGGATGGGAATTTTCAACTAGCTGATGTGCATGACAGGCACGCTTTTTTGGAATATTACCCCAGACAACACAAACAACCTCACAAAAGAGGAAGAGGAAAACGCGGAGGGGTGGAAGGCAGCGGACACCATTCTCAGCCACCATTAATCACAAGGAGCCGTTGAAGCATCGGCAGTGATTAATATCTCAGACCTCGCCCTCTCTGATGACTGTGTCTCTGTCCTGTCCAAGGGTCTCTCATTCTCTCCACCAATCACAAGGAGCCGGTTGAAGCATCGGCAGTGATTAATATCTCAGACCTCCCCCTCCCTGATGACAGTGTCTCTGTCCTGTCCAAGGGTCTCTCATTCTCTGTCCTGTCCAAGGGTCTCTCATTCTCTGTCCTGTCCAAGGGTCCCTCATTCTCTGTCCTGTCCAAGGGTCTCTCATTCTCCTACAAATTCAGGTAGACATTTTGACACTAAAGTGGACCTCTATCGATTCTACAGGAGTTTACATTTAAAGGCCTGGTACACCCAGAACACACAGGGTACAGCTACCTACTCAACCACCATGGAAAACTCTAATTTTTGGCCCAAGTCTAACTTTTTACCTTGTATTACAAATTCCACATTGACTACCTTCACTAAAAAGGTGTCCTATGAAGTGGAAAAGCTTTATAGTAAACAAAAAAAGATCACACAGCATAATCTTACAAAAAAGAATTTCAAGCACTCAAATGGCTTTCGGAGAGAGATGATCTAATAATTAAGAGTGCTGATAAGGGGGGTGCTGTCTGTGTGTGGGACAAAAAGAAGTATATAAGGGAAGCTCTTCGCCAACTAGAAAATACTCAGTATTACTCAAAGCCCTCATCCAATCCAATGGACACTATGAGAAGAGAGCTGGAGCACTTGCTAAATGAGGCAAAATCACAAAATTGGATCAGTAAGAAAGAATTTTTGCTCTGTCAACACCCACGTTATTCCTCTTTTTACATGCTCCCTAAAGTCCACAAGGATTTGGAAAATCCACCTGGTAGACCGATAATTAGCGGGAATGATTCAATAACGGAACCTGCTTCCAAGTTTGTGGATTATTTCATCAAGCCATTCATTGCAGACTTGCCTTCCTACATTCAATATACCACACAGGTTTTAAAGAAAATTGAGCAAATAGGGAATATTGGATCTTGCATTATGGCCACAATGGATGTGGAGTCTTTATAGACCAACATTGTACATGATGAGGGTGTAGATGCTTTGAAACACTATATTTCGTCCAGACCTGAACATCTGATGCCTCCCAGTGACTTTATAGTGCAGCTCACTGAGTGGACCTTAAAGAATAACATCTTTCTCTATCAAGACAAATTAAATAGACAAGAAAAGGGGACTGCAATGGGTGCATGTTTTGCCCCCAATTATGCCAATCTGTTTTTAGGTTTGTGGGAGAAACGGTTTATATTCTCCCATGATAACCCTTTTAAAGATACATTTTTGTGGTGGGGTAGATATATTGATGAAGTGATTCTGATGTTCTCAGGCTCAGAAAAAGAACTTACAGATTGCTATGTGTATGTCAACAGCCTAAATGAGAACCTTAAATTTAGTTTGGAGTATGACTTACATGCCATTAACTTCCTGGATCTACGGATCTCAAAAGACAATGAGGTATTCTTACACACGTCTATCTTTAGAAAAGCAACAGATCGTAATACCATATTACATGCAAATAGCTTCACCCACCATGGTGTATTAATAACATACCATTTGGACAGATCCAGAGGCTAAGGAGTGTATGTGATTCAGATCAGGATTTCCAAAATCAATTTATGGATATGCAGCAGTGCTTTCGACAAAGAGGATATCAAACCAAAACTCTCATTCAAGCTCATAATAGAGCACAATCGCTTGAAACGAAGAGCATGCTTAGGTCTAGACCCAAAAGAGTGCCAACTCCGAAACCTTACTTTGTCACTCATTATAGCAAGGAGGCTGTCCAGATTAAACACATTATAAAGAAAAACTGGAACATCATTGAATGTGACCCGGCTTTACGGGAAATATTCACGGAACCCCCTGGGATCAGCTTTAGGAGAGCCCCTACAATTAAAGATAAGCTAGTAAAAAGTCACTTCCCTGCTCCTAAACGTGAAACGTGGCTTCCTCAACCCAAGGGAAACTTTCCTTGTGGTAATTGTGAAAATATGGCTAAAACTGACACGTTTAGGGATGTTTTCAGTGGTAAGACCTACACTGTCAAAAGTTTTATAAACTGCAATACTACCCATGTTGTTTATCGATTAGAGTGTACCTGTGGCTGCTTCTATATAGGCCTCACTAAAAGAAGACTAAGAGATAGGGTAGCTGAGCATAGGTATGCCATCTGAACTGGAAATAAGAATTATCCAATGGCTAAACATTATATAGATGCAAAACATGGGAGGGATTCGACCTTACGAGTAATGGGCATTGAGGCTATTCGCCTTGATGCCAGGGGTGGGGATATATTCAAACGCCTTAAACAGAGGGAGACATATTGGATTTATTCCTTGAGGGCCACTAGCCATCCAGGTCTCAATGAAGATTTTGACCTTTCACCCTTTTTGTAATTGCTGTCTCAATAGGGACAATGTTTTGCCATTCGTAAATCATGGCTTTTAATGCAATGGACCCAGTTTTGAAAATGTTTATACTACGTAGGCTGTTGTAAGACTATCTTGAGTTGAGAATTATGATATCTAACTAACCTATTCAGATTTATATATTTTTGATACATATGTGTGGAGTTTGTAATAATATCCCTCTTATTTTTCCTCATGGAGATCTTACTTCAATTTGGTCTTTTATCTATATTTTGTCATTTCTGGCATTAGACATGATTTTATTATTACTATTGCCTCTAGTGGCCAAAACAATTCTGGCAAGTGCCAGAGTGACACACCTGAAACCAATACAATTATAATATGGCTTGATTTTGTTTGTTTCTTACCAACACCCTGATGAAGGCCAGTGGGCCGATACGCGTTGGTGTTTTAATGCTCTAGCCCTCTAAAATAATAAAGGCCTTTTAACTTTTGTATCCAACTAAGTGCCTGGACTTGGATTTTTTCCAATTTTCTCCTCATTAACAATTAAATACATGTTTACGTCTTAATAGTGTGATTTTTTAGAGGACATTGACCATTGCAGTGATTATATGAATGCTGTTCCCTTTTTAAACCAAATGTATCCAACAGAGAAGGCTAACTGAAATTAAGTTTATTAAGTTAGTTGTACTCACCAAAGAAGACCTTTGTTAGTACTAGAGTATGACACATGCTGACTGCCTCCAGACTGGTTCATCAGACACCTCAGAGTTCCATGTTCAGTCACGTCTCCAGTACAGAAAATTGTGATGCGGACAGGTGTGATAAACCTTTCGGTGTGTGTGTGTGGTTTGGTGTGGGTATGTGTGTGGTTTGGCGTGGGTGTGTGTGTGGTTTGGTGTGGGTGTTTTTTGCAACTAAAGTTCAGCCTTTGTACTTACTGAAATGTTCACTTCCTCTTCAAAATACCCTCTTTAATAAACTACCTCTAAAACATTTACAATCTTTTTAATTTTTATTCATACAAAAACAAATGGAAAATTTATTCAATCAGTTTTAACATTAAAAGTTGTACGTTATGATACTTATGAAAAAATTGTTGTTAGTTATTGGATTCTGATTGGATGAGCAACTCACACGATCAATCTCCTCTCTCTGAGTTTCTAGCACACAACATTGTATAGTTGATGTTTATTAATTGACACGTAAAAAAAATGCTTTTTAGACACTGCAAAGTAAACGCTTATTTACCCTGTAAGACATCCAGTCCACCAGCTATGTGAAGGTTCTGGACCACTTTTCCTCTATAGAACCTTTGGCATCAAAATGCAGTTTCCAGGATTCGACTTTGAATTTTTCCCCCACCTGCACTCCACCCCCCGGTACCACCAGCAACCTACCCCCTGTAGCACCTCCCACAGGGCTCCCAGAGGCCCTCCCAGTCGTTTTTCAGTGGGGGGCACAGGGAACTCAAGCTGGTCAGGTGGAGCGGACCACATGCCCCATGGGCTGCTCTTAATGTCTGAGAAGGCCATACTGGGCACCAAGCAGTCGCATAAGCAAGGTACAGTGCCACTCCTGGGGGGGCAGTTGGCTGTCTCTCTTTTTTGGTTGGGTGCCTCGGGGGCTGCCCCCTTAGCTGGGAACTGTCACGTCCCTCCCCTCCGTGCTGTTGAGAGTCATCAAAGCTGACATGCCATGTGGCACGGGCACCTCCCAGCTGCATTCTCCGGACATTACCTTTCACTGTTTCACCGCTCTCCTTCATTCTCGGACTGCCATTTGTCTTGATAACTCACACCTGTTCCCAATCCACTCATTATGTTTGTGTATACAGTATACTCCTCTGCTAACCCATGTCCTTATTGATCATTGTGTGTTTGCACAAGTCCGAATTGTCCACAACCGTGTAACAGCTACCTTCAGTTGTATTGTGTATCACATACTGCTTTTGATTTGCTTTACTTTATTAAATATTCAATTACTCTGCTTTTGCCTTGGCCTCACTTCACTCTGCAATTACTGTACATGACAAAATATGAGGCATTTTATTGGATATTAAAATGTTACAATCTATAATGTATAATGCTGTACTCCCTTTTTTTTTAAATGATAGACTAGATAACAGAGAATACTTTGTGAGTACGTTTTGTATATTCCAAAACAGTACCTTCCATCTGAAAAACAGTCAGATGTTTCTATACTGTATGTAAATGTTTTCTTTGTTGTCAGATGACATAACATGTGTGTGGTTCTGACTTGATCCTTTGTTACATATCCATTATTATTCTTAATCAGACTAACAACAAACAGCAAAACCACCAGTGTTAACAGATCTTACTCACAGATCATGCTAATTAATGGTCACTGATGAAAACAGACACACGAGCAGAGCTATTAAAAGTGCTATGTAGCAGAGCCAGTGTTGGTCACGTTACTTTAAAAAAGTAATTAGTTATAGTTACTAGTTACTTCTCACAAAGAGTAACTGAGTTAGTAACTGAGTTACATCATTATAAAAGTAACTAATTACCAGGGAAAGTAAATATTGCGTTAATTTAAAAAAATCAAGTATGTCAAATAACTTCGAAGCCCCCAATTTTAAATATGTTAAATGAATTAAATGGACACTAAATAAAATCAATTATTAGTTTGAGTCTAAGTTATAAGAGTTTGCAGTGGTGGATAAAAATCTAGTTTAAGTTGCTTTGATGTCGTGGCTCTAGCTCCTTTGGTAGCAGAGCTCACATTATCAGCTGCATTCTTGGCCACTAGTTTGTGGCGGCATGTGACGATGTGAGGTGCTTCATTATATTCAAATTACTTGCCACTGACGTGGAGTGTCTTTCTTCCTGTGCATAAGTTGTACGTTACATTCTTGCCTTTCGTGACATTCTTGCCTAACATTCTTGCCTTTCACCTCAACGAGGGAAAAGTAGGGCTTATTATACTTACAGTTTGCGAAAGCTACCTTTGAACTCGTTGGACTTACCATCACTCTGACTCCTGGCGGTTGGTGTGTGCGACTGTCTGTCTGTGCGTGTGTGTGAACTGAACAGTGAACACCCGCCCTACTCTACCTCTGGTTGGTTGGCAAACGTAGGAAATGTACTCTAAGCCAATCATCATCAGTTGTGGTTGTCTACCACCCCCCTGACACACACACCAGAGAAAAAAACTTTGCAGGTCCTATAGAGACAAAGCAACAGATGACCTCTTCATTGAGCTCAATTAAAGTAACGCCGCATTTTATTGTCAGTAACGGTAACGATTTGTAACGGGGGAAACAGTAATTCATTTGATTACTCGTTACTGAAAAAAGTAACGCCCTTAGTAACACTGTTTATTTATAACGACGTTATTCCCATCACTGAGCAGAGCTATTAATGATGCTAAGTAGCAGAGCTATTAATGATGCTACGTAGCAGAGCTCCTAATGATGCTAAATAGCAGAGCTATCAATGATGCTACATTGCAGAGCTATTAATGATGCTACGTAGCAAAGCTATTAATGATGCTACATAGCAGAGCTATTAATGATGCTACGTAGCAGAGCTATTAATAATGCTATTAATAATATGCTAATTGATTGATGCTACATAGCAGAGCTATTATAAGTACGGTAGCAGAGCCATTAATGAGGCTACAGAACTACTTTCTTTATATAGCTGACCATTTTACATACACTGTCAAAACTGTATACTTGATCAATATATAAATGAAAGATGTACTGTATATCGGATTATGATTCAGTACATTATTCAGTGCTTTGTATTGCAAACAATCATGTTCTCAAATGCAGAAATAATATGAAGGATCAGTGCGTGCCAATTGACAAACACTGTGAAATCATAACTCGTATCATATCCTCATTGTAAGTACTATTCATTTAGCTAAATATACAATGCGTAGTGAAGGAAATAATTTTCCTATCTGAAATGCATCTTTTTAAACATCATGAAATAAATGTTATATAGCTTTTGGTAGCTGTTTACTGAAAGAGAAGGTAATTCTGTTTTCACTGTTTCAAAATATATGAACAATGCTATCCTTGATCTTCCTCATATACTATTATTAATTCTAAACCTTTATTTATACTGGGAACCAGCTGTCTCTTTTCCAATTCTGTGATGGTGGGGTGTTAGGAGGCAGAATCCAGGATCTAGACGTCACTCTCTTAATTGCAGATCTTGACATGAAACAAATGGAAATCCAGACAGAAAATAATAAAACACCTAATATGGTATCAGTTACTTATGCTGGATTCAGACCAGGCACGGCAAACTGGTTGCATTGCAGTGGAATTCAATTAATTTCAATAGGAAGTAATGCAGACCGCTGCTGCAAATCTACTGGATCCGACAAAATGTGGATGCGATGCGGCGGGTCTGTCACAAGGGTTGAAATAATCAAAATTGATCCGTGCTTTGCCGTATGGCACCAGAAACTGAAGTTAAAGTACCACGGAGGAAGAGCTAATATGTCGCTTTCACATATGGGTTTATGGGATTGCAAGAAAAGCTTTGACAGCTCAGTAGATAGAATTTGTCAAACAAATTATTGTCAATGAATACTAAACTGAAAAAGCTCCTGTCAGTCCAGTCACCTTGCTGGAGGAGGACACTGGTATGCAAGGTTGTCCTCCATCTTGAAGATGTGGAACATTGATTATGATTACCTACATGTCACGCTGTGTTGTATGGAGTGAAGGAGAGAGATCGAAGACAGTAGATGCGGAACAATGCATTGTCGTTTATTGTTGTGTCTCCCAACGCGGTACGGAAATGGCAGTATGGAGTGTACTCAATACACAGACATGTAACCAAACTCTCTTGAGCCTAAACTTCATGCTCTTACAGTGACACGAACACTGAACAACTAAACAAGAGACAGATAGACAACTTAGCTACCGACATAAACTCGTATATGTACGTACCGTCCCTAAGTAGCTTGGCAAGGTGCGACAATAACGCTGCTAGACACAAAATGAAGGGGCGTAATACCCACAATGCTCCACGTCCTCTCCCTAGTCAGGGCTCCATATATACTGTTCTCAGCTAATAGATATTGCAAGGCTGTATGTAATCACTCCTCAAGCAGATCCATAAGTATGTAGACACCTTCCCTAACTTCCTAGGACAGCCCTGACAAGGAAGAGAGGCGTGGCTACAAAGCAGGGCAAACACAGGGATAAGGTAGAACAGAAAACATGCAAAGCACTGGATAAATCAGGGGGAACTAAAGAACCAAACAATCAAAACAATATATACGAATGAACTTAAACACTGGAAGGAGTCCATATGTCAGTTCATAGTACAGCCCACACTGGGCTGCATGTGACACTACAGTACATAATATTGTACAGGACGGAATAGTAAGCGCTGGGTATACGTAGATTTCAACCTTGCCTAGTTCCTCACAAATGGATGCAGGAGTAACAACTGATATATCAAACAGGCGAAACATAGTATATGTACTTACATTACGTAACGTGGTACTGGCATGGATTCATTCTAATATGACAAAACTGGCTCTACATTTGAAAACCTAATTGTGTCGCATTATACTCAAACCCTCTCTGAAATCACAATCCACTTCAAAATGTAACAATATGATGACGGTTACTTTAAAAAAACAGTTACTGTTCGTGTATACAGCCAGGCACCATTTTCAAAAAACAGACTGATTTCAGAAAACAGACAGATCAGTCAAACCACAAACTCTGTGCTCCAATGTGTTATTAACCTCTAGGTTCATTTGTCCTTTAAAACAACATCTATCAAATCAGCTTATTAGAAGCAGAGCACCCACAGTTAAAGAGTGTTTATTGGAGATGTTCATCCTGATTTTATTCAACCTGATGTTAGATGGTTCCTCTGCAAGAAAATCATATTCCATCCAATATTACTAACCTCAGCTGATAAAAAGCAATGGAAATAGTCAATGAATTTGAGAAAATGTATTTGTTTTAAATTTGTTATATGATTTTTCCATGTGTTTTTATTAGATACATACAGGGTGGAAAATAAACAAATACACATTAGATTTTGCAGGAAGAGCAGTTAACCAGATTCAAACACGCGCTGCAGCAGTACTGTACATGTGCAACTGACAATGGCCACAGAATGACTGAATCCCCTTTAATGAACAATTATGGAATTTGACAGCATGTGACCAGTAACCAAAATGATGCTAGAATCCATCAGCAAGTAAGGCTGGTCGGCGTTTCAAATGAGAATCTGGTTAAATAAATGTTATATTTAAAAAAAGGCAGGGTTATCTGCCTTTACCAGTGACACTTTAACAGGATGATAATATTGCTGAAATACTGTGTAACTAGTGGTGCAACGGATCGTCATTGATCCGTGATCCGTTCGGATCAATATCTTCGGTTCGGGACACACGTGATCCGCGGATTGATTACTGAAATAAAAAAGTTTTGCGCATGTTCAGTCCGCTCACAGCATGGTCATGGCGAGCGGAGGAACGGAGGAGCTTGGACGTCCCGCGTCATTTAAATCCCCTGTATGG
>JACXGM010001872.1:0-50887 GCA_016801145.1 Umbra pygmaea | reverse complement strand
TGTTTTTTAATGGAAAAAAATAATAATTTATTTAAAATGAACAAATATTATAATTAATTAGACCATAATAGACTAGGTTAAAAAATATATTTTGCCAAGGCTATAACAAAAAGTGCATTATGCATCTAATTTCTGGGTGTGCCAGCTGCCTCTTTGGGTGGCACAAGCACACCCTGGCACACCCGTGCCTACGCCACTGGTCAAACCACAAACTCTGTGCTACGTGAGCTGAACTATGAGCAAATTGTGTTTGATTTTAGTTTGCATCGCCAGCTGTAAGTCTTGCTCATTGATCTGCACGAATGACCGCAAAACCTCTCGCCTTGGAAGATTCCATGTCACAGTTCAGCTCACGTAGCACGCCGTTCTCTGGAAATCAAGGAAGTGGCATCACCACTTAAATCCCCTTTTCAGGGCCATTGTAAATCTATGCCTGCTATGTTTATTATGTTTGTAGCACTGACCTTTGCTGATTCACTGTCTAAAATAGCCTCAATTGCCAACCAGAATGTTGTTGTAAGATAGGAAGTCCAAGGAGGGAGGAGTGATCAATGATGTTTAATGAACAAACATGATGCAGGATTCAGTCATGATAGCCTGGAGGGACTGACAACATAGTAGCTGCACAACGTAGGTACATAAAGCTACGATGCTTTACCGCTGCATTGGACGCAAATGCTCTACATACATAACCTAGGCCTGGCTCATTACATTTACATTTTAGTCATTTAGCTGACACTCTTATCCAGAGCGACATACAGCAAGTACAGGGACATTCCCCTGGAACAACTTAGGATAAAGTGCCTTTCCCAAGGACACAACGACAGTTGGCACAGTCGGGAATCAAACCAGCAACCCTCCGACTACAAGTCTGACTCCCTGACCACTGAGCCATCTCCACCCCCATCTGGCTCACAATAACATATACATTATATACAACACATAACAATGTTATACAGGCCCAATTAATAATATATATAATAGTGTCCATGAGCTACAACAAACATACTACAGCTTCAGTCCCTCACATGATCCCTCTAACACATAAAGGAACGTAGTTCACAATAACGCGCGTCAACCCTCTGGACACAGAAGTTGATATAGCTTTCTTAATTATGAAGCGGGAACCTATGTGGAGTAATCAATCAACAACGTTCACGTGTATAATGGGAACTACTCAAGATTAGCTGTCATAATAGGTGTCCAGAGGGTTGTGCGCAAACACAACACACAATACACATAATCAATACATAATCAGTCCCACATAAATATAATAAAATACATTATACATCGAGACAACCAGTGTTGTGCCCTTTCAAAATGCGATTTATAAAGTACATTGACACTCACTTTAATCATAAAAACCTACAGTACTGATATCACACAATATTCCTTGGTCTTTACACAAGCTTTTAGTTCAATGAACACAAACAGTAAAGATTCCTTGGTCTTTACACAAGCTTTTAGTTCAATGAACACAAACAGTAAAGCCCTGCCTTTTCTCCTTCAGCAAAACATTTTGCTTTTAAAGATTCTCCTTACAATGAATGATTTATTTAAAAAATATTACCATAACCCATAATTAACTTCTCTAACCTAAATATGTGATATCTGATGCCAGTTTGACCATGTGGGTGACCTGCAGGCATTTCTATCCTGTAATTATTAAACAGAGAGCAAAAGAAAACCAACAGCAGACGTCAAAGGAAGATTAATATAACGGATTTACATGGTCTGACAGTTACATTGTCTGACAGTTACATTGTAGGACAGTTTAAAGTAATTTAGTAATTTTATTCAGAGTGGCTTACAATAGGGCGTGCATTCAGCTACAGGTACATGAGACCATATTGGGATGAGAAGAAATGTGCTTGGCAAATAGAACATTTAGTTTATTCCATATATTTAATTAATCCACATCAATTTTCACAGTGAACAGCTGAATAACATGAACTTTATTATTGTTTTGGAGAACAATGTGTCAAATACGTGGATGTAACTAGTTCTTACTTAGTAGTACCATTACTTTCTTTGGGCATCTGGATTAATGATGGACTATGCTTCCTATACAGGGCCAGCTGCATCTCAATTAAATAGAACTGAAACCAAATCACTCTGTCGACATTGATTCTGGTAACTGACTGACAATATCCTCCACAGTATATAAATTTGGCTGACACTGTATTAAAACCATTAGATGCAGTTTACCATAGCGCATTACACTTTGCTCCAGCCCATCAGATTCAGTTCACAGCAGTGTACTCTCTATCAGAAGGTGGGCTGGGCTTTTAGACAATTTGTGTATCTATGCATTGCAGATATTTTGTGTATAATGCCATCCTGCATAAAGCCGACCTTTTTGGAGATCCCTCTGCATTGGCAAAAACTGCTTTTATTTAATCTCCAAAAAGCGCTGAAGTTGAATGAGCTAGTCCATTTCAATCAATACAAACACCTGAATAGCCACATGGTTTAGAAAAATGTGTTTTGTGGTTTATGATTTGTGGTTTAAAGGGATTTCTTTGGTTGTTTATTTGCTTGCCTATGAATATTTTTTCCTGATATGCTGTTATGTATTTTTTTTGGGTAAATGTGTAAAACACATTACTAATGTAAAAAAGAATGTGCTTGCAGTGAATTTACCTGGTAAAATAACAATTTAAACCAATTAAAACAATTTGTGTGTATACTTGTGTGCTTTTGTATTGTAGCATAATGCATCCTAAAAACAAATCTAACAAACTGTCCAAATGTGCCCCCAGTGAAGGTACATCATGAGCCCTTGGCTTTGGGGTAGAACACGATGGTGAAGGATCTGTCAAGCCCCTCCCCTCTTCCTCCACATGACTAATTTTATCATCCAATTAAATGTATTGATCACAAAGCTGTACCAACTGTATTTCTCAAGTTTAAAAAATATGAAAAAGTGATTTAGATGGGACAATGTATCCCTACAGTATGCAGTGCTTATTTTGCCATTTAAACAGGACATGATGAGTTGCGCTTTCATAATGTTTGTCAACGGGGATTGACCAGTCTGTCTTTGATATAAATTATGCATTATAGTTGTGCTTTTATGTGTAACACTGAATGCAACAGCAAGACAACCCCCAAAAAGAACTGGTTTTGCAGGTCGTGGCCACAGACAATTGCTCTCTCCTTATCCTTCCTGAATGATTATTCTTTAGTATTGCGCTTTGCTAGTGTCCTACTACTGGTATCATGAGGTTGCACAGGTGTCCAGCTCCTCCAGGATGGCACATTGACACGTACCGTCGCAAGAAGGTTTGCTGTGTCTCCCAGTACAGTCTCAAGAGCATGGAGATACCATGAGTCGGGCCATTACACAAGGAGACCTGGACAGGACCGTAGAATGGCAACAACCCAGCAGCAGGACTGACATGTATCATAAATGTCATAAATCTGTATTTTTTGTGAATCCATTTCTGCCAGTGAAATAAATCAAATTCCATGAGGGTGGCATGAGGGCCCAACGTTCTCTTGTTGGTCTTGTGCTCAAAGCCCAGCAACATTCAGCTCAATTGGCATTCGCCAGAGAACACCAGAATTGGCTGGTCCGCCATTGGTTGCCCCGTTCTTTTCACAGATGAGAGCAGATTCACATAAGAATATGTGACAGATGTGAAAAAGTCTGGAGATGCCGTGGTGAACACTGTGCTGCCTGCAACATCATCCAGCATGACTGGTTTGGGGGTGGGTCAGTGATGGTCTGGGGAGGCAAATGCTTGGAGAGTGGCACAGAGCTCCACATGCTAGCCAATGGTACCCTGAATGCTGTTAGGTACCGAGATGAAATCCTCAGATCCATCGTTAGACCTTACGCTTGTGCAGTGGGCCCTCGGTTCCTCCTGGTGCATGACAATGCCCAGCCTCTTGTGGCCAAAGTGTGTAGACAGTTCCTGGATGACCAAGGCATTGACGCCATTGACAGGACCTCACGTTACCCGGACCTGAATCCAATTGAGAACCTCTGGAACATTATGTATCGGTGCATGCGACACTGTCACTGTTTACTTTGATTTTCAATGTTTGTTTGAATCCAGCCCTCAATAGGTTGTGGATTTTGGTTTCCATTGACCGTTGTTATGTAACTTTGTTCTCAACAAATTACACAATGTACAGCAAAAATTTTGATCTTTAATATGTTTCGGGCATAGAGGCCCGATGTGTGATTTGAGTACTCCCTTTATTTTTTTGAGCAGTGTATAAATAACAACAGTATGTTTTTACAGCATTTGTTAGCCGGTCACTGAAAAAAAGTAGGTCTGTTGTCACAGCTCTGAATTCTACAAGTAGCACCTTTATATGTTATATAATTTGAAACTGAGGTAAATGTTAGAAACTCCAGCCCAGAGCTTTTTAAAACCAAGGTTAATAACAGTAAATTAGGTGATTGATCAGTATTGCCTTTTTCCTTGGTTCCAATACCTTTGTGCACTCACTGAAAGCATTACGCCATATCTCAATAACAAAACAGAGGAGACATAATAAATGTACACATCATACATCTAAAAGGTCAGTAGCTCTTTTTTTATCCAAATTTGCAGTAACTTTGTAGAGTCTGTATGTTTTCTTATTCCTAGCAAGACCAATTCAAGGAAGTTTGCTTGTGGATATCTAACAATGATCTGTTTTTAGCTTTTCATTTGTCTGATGCATTTCTGGGGCTCCGCTGCAATTTTAAGGTAAAGGAACACAAGTAAGAAATGTAATTTAAGATGTGACATACATGCTGTTTTCCTTGCCTCATCATCCCTTTCTATGATAACTATAGGCATGTGTACTCCATCCTAGATTTTGTCCTGTGTTTGATGTGATTTTGTCCATTTAATCGTATGAGTGTAGAATGAACAAAATAAAGGATATTTGTTAGAAAAAGGTTTAAACGGCTTAAGTTACACAAAAATAATCTTGCAAAGGCAAATGCAACTGAAAAGGCAATATGCATCTGTTCTTTGAATAAAGATGTGCCTTTCTAAAAAGATCACACATGCCAGATGCTCTCGATAAGAACGTCTATGTGACAAAAATGTAAATGTTGTACTTCTTACACAGTAAATATGCATCTTTGACAGTATAATTGCTTGCTTTTTCAAAGTTCAATTTGTGAAAAGCCTTTAAGGTTTATTTGCAGTATTAACTATGTCAAAAGTTAACTTGTGTTTGTGTAAACATTGGAATGCTATATGGTAATATGTAATTTCATCATTTGACCTCTAGGAGTCTATTGTAACAGAATGAAGGTTGTTGTTATTAAGTTTTTAAAGAACGTAGTCATGGATTGATACAGCATGACTAAACAATAAATGACCAGCTCAAGCTAGCTGTTCAATACATTAAACAATGTTTACTTCTGTATACTGAAGTATAATCACAAAAACATGGTACCATGAGTAGTTACTGACATGAAAATCTGCTAAAAAATAAATGATTGTGAAACATGACATGGACACATTGAAACCGCCTGAGAGTTTGAAAGTCACGAGAAATGTTGATTGCAATTGACGGCAAGGGTGTAGGAACGATTTGGATATTTGGGGGGCACCATGTCCCCCTGCCCCCCCCCTTATTCCTACGCCCTTGATTGGTGGACATTCAAGCAACAATTCCAGCTGTACCTCTCCGCAATTGGGTTTGATAATCAATCGGACGGGAAAAAGACAGCAATACTGTTACCAGGTCAGCAAGCAATTCTAAGTTTTCAATAACTTCGTATTTGAAGATCAGTCTGATAGTAACAGCTTAGCGCAAGTTATTAGCTAAGGACAAATTAAACTTATCAGAGGTATGTGTTCCATTTGCGGACGCAGAAACTTAATAAGACTTTCTTATGCATTTAAAACTGAATGGGCGGTTATGCAATTTTACTGATTTGAAATCATCTATGGTGCGTGATCAGATCGTCTTTGTTATACATGACACTATAGTGAGATAACGTCTCCTGAGAGAAACTAAGCTAACATAGGAGGGTGCTATAAAATATGCCATGCCAGTGAGCCAGCTCAACAGCATGCTAAGGTGTTCAGTGAAAGACATGATGGCGTGACTCTTACTGATGACAGTGGGGTGACAGAATGTTCTGCATTTGGTAAATGAGCAACAAATGCACTAGTAAAAATCCCTTTCAAACAAAGGACATGCAGTAAAGATTGTTGAAGACCCTGACTTGAGTGATACACCTTTTGTAGGCATTGTATCATGTGACAACGCACATGAGACCAGCCTGCATCAATGCAGGTGACAAATACAGTGGCAGAATGCCCTTTCATTTTTAATCGAGCCATGGAACACATAATCAACCATGAACGAGGGTGGAAAAACCTCAAAATGACGCGGACCACCACACCTGTTCACGTTTTTTTGACTCCACTAAGAGAATCAAGGTTTCAACGATGGTTCAAACGATGGGCTCAACACAGTTTTATTCCAAGTGGAAGGAGAGGATTCCTCCAGGTCTGTGAATGACACTGTGTCACTACGCTCAGATAGAAAACTAATGTCTGGGCTTGGTGGTTGGGCTGGATCAATTACATTGTCTAGGCTTGGTAGTTGAGCTAGAAAAATTCTATGAGTACATTCACGGTTTTCCCACCTTTACAGTTGAGACCATCGTCCACATAAAGAAGAACTTAAATGAGATTCACCAAGGATTCAACGACTCATGATGAAGCTGCAAAGATATGGAAATGCATAGTGTTAGCAGATGCACTAACCAGTGCACACGGCGAGTCATGTAAGCTCTACTGAAGATGACATTGATGATCATGTGAGTATGGACACTGCGCTTCACTACCTTCAGACTCAAAATCAAAGTCAATATAAGCAAACAAAACAACCAATGGAGATTGTTGACCTACCAACAGCACCATGGCAAAGAGTTGGCATGAATCTCTTAATCGTGATAGACTACTATTCTAACTTTCCAGAAACAGCACTGCTCTCTGGCATAACAGCATGCAGTGTCATAACGCATGTCAAATCCATCTCTAACAAACATGGCATCCCACAGGTGGTGATAAGTGACAATGGCCCATGTTTTAACTGAGTAGCAGCAGTTTGCAGCACACTAGACTTTCAGCAGATCACATCTAGTCCCTTGTATGCTCAGTCCAAAGGCAAAGCTGAGAAAGCTGTTCATATTCTTAAACAGCTGCTGAAGAAAGCTGCTGACAGCGAGTCTGAACCCTATCTTTCTCTATTAACTTACCATGCAACACCTCTGGACTGTGGCTTATCTCCTGCTGAACTGTTAATGGGATGTAAACTGCACACCACTCTACCCTGTTGTGTAAAAAGCTGATATTTTATGATTGAGTCAGAGACTGACTGAGTCAGAGATTCAAACTGCTGAAGCTGAAACAGAAATTACATTATGACAGGTCATCCAAAGCTATCAATTCATTGACAAAAGATGATGTTGTCAAGATTAAGAATCTAAATGCTTGGAACAGAAAAGCCACTTTGCTCCAAGAAGAAAGGCCAAGGTATTACACAGGAGAAATGAGGAAGTGCAAATTCTTAAGAGGGATCAAATATCCCTGCTCAAAGAAAGAGGCTTTCCAAGAGCAAATGGATGACAATGTCACAAAAAAGTCTTTAACCTGGGGTGTCTACAGGTTCAAGCCTGACTATGGGTTTTCTGCCTTTCCCTGGACCTCCTGCATGAGGGAGCGCAAATTGGCATAGCGCTGCCCTGGATTTCGTATAGGTAAGTCAGATTATCTTTCCTGCCACGTTGCTCTCCAGCGACTCCTTGTGGGCAGGATCATCCAGTGCATGATCTGACTAAAGACTTCCGTGTTGGATAAGCAGTGCAAAAAGTATAATCGGCTCGGCAACATGTGGTTGGATGAACAATGTCCATGCCCCTCGCCGTACCACAGATCTGTCCATGGAGTTGCAAAGCTGCCGACAAGGCAGGGTTAGGGGGAATTTGGAGGGAAAAAAATGGGGGGAAATAAAATATGTATCAAACTCACCAGCTATATCAAACTCGACAACACATAGCACGTCGGGTGTGTTAGGCCTTTTTACAGTCTATGTGTTAGACATAGTTAGCTAGTTAATAATATATTTTGGTTTGCTTTTATGTCTGCTTTTATGTTGGGTGTTTTTTCTTCTTTGAGGGGAGCAAAGTAAAGAAATCAGATAAGACACAATGATACAACTTGAGCCTTATGCATTTCACCCTGACCACACCCCCACAAAGTTAACGGTCGGCCACTCGCGCAAATCCTTTTAAACTCCAATCTTGAGCAGGACGGGAGAAGAGTTGAGCAGTGAAAATGTCATTCAGGCTGCTAATAGAAAAGTCAGTGGTACTGTGGAAGGGGGCATTGAAATGTCGGAGGAGGAGGCAGAGAAATGTAGAGGTGAGTGAAGTGCAATTTTTTTTACAAATGTTGCTAACATCTAGAGCTAACCATTATGTTAGCTTGGGTATCAATACCTTGCTAGCTAATGTTAAGCATGGTGGTTGGACACAATTAGGTAACTTTAGCTTGTGAATTTGTTTCAGATATTTTACAGACACTAATTCACTTACTGGTAGCTGTTACATTACCATTTCAGCCCTACCAATAAGTAAATAGTACACTGCACTCAATTATTATGCAAATTATATTTTACACTGATTTTCCTAAATAGTCGATGCAAAAGACAGTCAGTATAATTTTCAAGTCACCAACCGTTAGGGTAGAAGTCAATTTTCATTGAACAAACGAAAGAATCCCTCGAAAGAGAGAATTTTTTTCAAAAATAAAAAACTCAAAATGCACAGTTATTATGATATTAAGTAATTATATAAAGTCAAATAAAATTTGTTGGCAACTCTGGTTTGATCATTTTTTCACAAACTTATATTTAATTTGTTAGTCAGCTCAGGCACGTCGCAGATCAGCTCTAATTGCTAAAACTGCTCATTTCAGATTGCAGTTTTTAATATAATTGAAAATAACAGCCAATTGCAAACGGCTAAACCAGGACCCCAAAATGAGTGGGAGTGGCATAGCAGTTTTAAAAATATTATATTATATATATCTAACATAAATATAAGGACACTTTAGCTTGGATATGGAGTGTAAGCATGTTACCAGCTGCATACAGTCAACAAACACTATACTATTTTCATTAATAAGTTGGATTCAGTTTGTAAAAAGTTCTTTACAGTGGGTGAATTTCAATATCAAAAAAAGCAAAATTGCCCAAATACCTATTCAAAAATATAAAATCCCAGAAAGCCATATTCCAAATGTGCCAAATCATGTAGGCTAACATAGAGAATGCTTTATGCAGTATGATAACAAAATAAATATTGAGAGAGCCAGAAGAGAGAAAAGACAGTACAGATAGTTGAAGGTTTGTAAAGCAGCTTTAAAGTGGTTAAGTGTAGTTGTTTGACCTCATACATTAGTTTGGATAAATCATGGTACTGTATAAATGCTTAGAATACTTTAACAAATTTTAAGTGTTATCAACTAACATGCCCACTCTAAATTCCTGGTATAGAAAATTTAAGTAGTGCAGCTGCCGTGTTGGCAAACGTTACTGTTGTTCCCTCACTATTGCTATTATCAGTGCATTTATATGTGTCAGTGCTGTTTGTGCAAATGTGTTTTAGAGATGAAAATGGGAATAAAATTATATTGGCCTAAACTAGTTCATATGTTTTTCAAAATTGGGGCAATGTTTTTGCCCCTTTGTCACCCTTAGTGTCTGACACTGGTTGTAAAACTATAAAGTTGGAAGTATTACCACTACATGCAGTTATCAAATTTATTTTATCTTTCCTTTTTTTCCCATTATAATATATTCGATGAAGAATGCACAATAAAGAAAATAAACAGCCTTCTTGGTGATAAAATCTCAGATGTTCTGATGGCTGACAGTGATACAGTGCTCTGCAAAGTGTTGGTATACTGAAGGCAATAAAAACACTGTTTTCTAACAAAGACCATTGTGCCACATTGGAGGACATTGGGAACAGCTTTTCAACAGGCAGCAGAGCTGTATGAAGACACAAAAGCATTTACCTGTGCCCTCTATGACCTTAAAGGATGTTGGCATGTCAAATATGCAAGGTCTCAGCTGTTCAAGAGTGGAAAGTGCACAGACAGAAGTCGACCACCAAACCTTGCATAACCACACCCAGCGGGCTACTGTGACTACCAGACAGCCATCTACGGGAGGTCCCTGCAGAGTCAGTCAGAAGTGCCCCCACCAATAGTTGGAAAATTGAGGGAGACTTCTTTGGGATTGGCTGGATGACACTTCCCTCAGCCCCAGTCAGCATCTTGGAGCTTGTGTACTGGTCCTGTAAAAACCAACGTGTGAAAAAGAGATGCAGATGCATATTTAACGAGATACTGTGTACAGACATCAAATTAGGTGTACCTGTAGGTGTGTTTTTGGCAAGCAGAATGGAAGTCACATTGTAAATGTAAAATAAATTCAGTTTTAAACTATTTGTTGTTGTTTGATGATATAATGCACAGTATCTCACAAAAGTGAGTACACCCCTCACATTTGTATAAATATTTGATCATAACTTATCATGTGACAACACTAAAGAAATGACACTTTGCTACAATGTGAAGTAGTGAGTGTACAGTTTGTTTAACAGTGTACATTTTCTGCCCTTCAAAATAACTCAACACACAGTCATTAAGGTCTAAACTGCTGGCAACAAAGGGGAGTGCACCCCACTCAAGTGGAGGCTCGAGGGATGCATATTGAAAACTTTTTTTAAATATATATACGAAAACACTGGTTCAAAACATAACTGCCGCATGTGGCAAAAGTCTAACAATAGTATATGTAACACACAATATGGATAGGCATCAAGCAACAATAACAGACAAACTAACAGCTCACACATAACAGACAAACTAACAACTCACACATAACAGACAAACTGACAACTCACACATAACAGACAAACTAACAACTCACACACACCTTCATAAGATAGGATAATGTGAGTATGTCAGCTGCGGAACAATTATGTGAATCTATTGAAGAGTGGAATCATGTGATCAAGTCATCTGATCTGGGAAACAGGAAAATGAAGACAACCATCTAACACAGGACAGAGAATGATTATACACACACAACATATGTCAGGTCTCCATTTAGGGAACCGTGACATGGTAACGTGTCATTGAATCATTTGACTGCTAGGTGTTTATTGAAATAGAATGTAGGTTGTTATTATGAGGTTTTACAAAGTCAGGTAGTGTGTCACAATGGCCAGGACTGGACAGGGCTGTCGTTACAGCTAACCTGATGGTGATGGACTATGTGTGTTACATGTATTTAGTACTATTATTTACTGCGTTTGTGTATGTGTTTTGTTCAACGTGATCTCACAGAATTCCGTGAAATGACCACGGACCCTTACCTTCAAAATCTGTGGCAGTTTCAGAGAATGGCAGATCTCTGTTTTTCCCGGCTCACCGCCGCAACATGACCAAACCTCTGACACTTAAAACATTGTAGGGGGTGGGGGAACGTACAGTCTGATATCATAGCGCAATTAACCTATAAACACCTTATCTGGAACCGAAAGACTGTTTTAACCCCATTCCGGTTTGCTTTCAGACGTCTGAACTCACTTATTTTTGCATTCGTCATATGACCTTTGATATCATCAACAGATAATCTTACCGGAATCCTCGGAATCCTGCTATTAAACATAGAACATTGCATGTTCTTGTCGACCACTTTACTCATCCGGATTGCTTCTTGTCATCCACTTTACTCGTCCGGATTGCTTCTTGTCATCCACTTTACTCGTCCGGATTGCTTCTTGTCGTCCACTTTACTCATCCGGATTGCTTCTTGTCATCCAATTTACTCATCCGGATTGCTTCTTGTCATCCACTTTACTCATCCAGATTGCTTCTTGTCATCCACTTTACTCATCCGGATTGCTTTTTTTCATCCACTTTACTCGTCCGGATTGCTTCTTGTCATCCCCTTTACTCATCCGGATTGCTTCTTGTCATCGACTTTACTCATCCGGATTGCTTCTTGTCATCCACTTTACTCATCCGGATTGCTTTCCCTTGTTGGTTACCATCCTTACACATGATGAACATTAACATTGCTCCATTCATCAATACTTTGGCACTCCTCACCTCCCCGATTTCTTTAGCGATGGTGTTAGTTAACCGTACTGCATTCCATGCGCCGGATGAAGCTCCCTCTTGCACAAGTTTGACAACCACCATATACTCATCACTACTTCTTTATGCAACATGTTCTACCCACGCAATCATTATCATCATCAACTGATTTAGCATCTCTTCTACTCTTTTTGCATTTATTCTTTCTAACTGCACCCCGTTCTCCAGTTTCACAACTACCGCCACCACCTACATCCATCACCAACCCACTGCCTACACCACAGGTGTCAAACCGGTTCCACGGAGGGCCGAGTGTGTGCTGGTTTTTGGTCTTTCCTTTCAATTAGAGCCCAATTAAGACGTAGACTGCCAGCTGAGGCGAGATCCTAACCAATTAGTGACATTCAATCATTCAGGTACAAGGTAAAAGCGAAAACCTGCAGACACTAGGCCCTTTGTGGATCTGGTTTGACACCCCTGGCCTACACCGTCACTTCCCTCTGCCATCTCTCATCCTCTCCCATAATGTTCCAGGCTCTAAATAGGGTCTGGGCAATGTCACATTTCAGCCCTACGTCAGCCCTGATGAGCCCATAGAGAAGGCGAGAGGGCTCCACCCCCAACCTGCATCGTATCCGCATCACATTTCCATTAACCTATGGTCGGCATATTCTTTATATGAAGCCGGTTAAATCAACTGATACTGAACATGTTTTTGGAGGGTTTGCCTTGCACATTGAATATTGACTACTCTGTTGAATAAACATGACAGACGTTGTAAGCCAAATGTTCAATCTCTTATTTTTTCTGCAAGTAACTACATACTCTTATTTTTTTGCAGAGCTGTATATCATGAACTTGGTCAGCATTTTAGCAACCTGCTACGAGCAACATTCCATTCCATATTTACAACCCAATTTTTCTTTTGCTAGTTTAAAATATTAAATGTAAAATATGTTGGTATGCCTCAAAATGTTTGGTCACACCAAAGTGTGCCGTGTCATTAAAAGGTTGGGAACCACTGACTTAGTGTTCTAATGTCTGCTAATTGCTCCTGAGTAGCTATCCTTACGCAAATGTTGTTACATTGTAACCATATACTAATTACATGTTTTACCATATACTGTATGGCTGCCTGTGTATGTGTTAATACATTGTGCCATATACACAATGATACACATCCTACTATGATAACAACTAAATTGAATTTTGTGACAAATGCAAAAATGCATCATAATTGCAAATGTATTATTGGGAAACATCAAGTCATCATTTCCATGCCATTGAGGACAGGATGCATTGCACTTGGGTGATCAAAGCCTACAGAATGAAATGGAAGTCGCCGACGTTCTGACGATTTTGGTAATGATGAAGCATTCTGTTGCTATAAGCAGAATGTGTTATGAAGAAAGTTGTCTTTTGCCAAGGTTTCTAAAATAATGTGTTATTCAAAAAGCAGTGCAAGGCAAATTGAGTAATTGCACATGCACACTTCACAGAGTTGGCATTTCCTAATGGAAACATGATTGTAGGCTCCAATATTGCCTGAAAATGTCTTGCTATTTCTTGCAAGTAGACCCCCAGCAGTTCCTAGGATATCTTGGGTCTCATTGTTGTTGCCAGGTCTATGCCAACTCACATCATTAGAGCAGCAGGCTGTCCTACTTGTTCACTGGATGGAACTGTCACTAGATAAAAGTAGATGATAATCTAGCATTTGATAACAATAACAAGGTAATTAACATGACTTACAAGAAGTAGATGATAATGTAGCATTAGATAGTTGCACATAATATACAAAAACTACATTCAAGGGAATGCTTCACAGTCCTTGTTTTTATTGTTTAACAACTAATTCACTGCAAACTTTTTACCACATACTGTCGGTATTAAAATACATATCTGAAATAGAATTGCTGTCATCTACTGTAGTTAGTTATTAAACCCCACCAAGTACAGCTTTCAATTGGCTCATTTATCCCCTTCCCTCCCCCCACTTCTCCCCAGGCCATTGCTGCTAATTAGAATGCATTCTCAGCATGCCTGGTAAAATAAAAGTAAACTAAACTTTTACGTTATACTTTTAACAACTCTCTACTTCAACTCTCTACTTCAACCTAAAGCAATGGAACCTCCCTGTTTATTCTCACTCCTCTCCTAAATAGAATATATTTTATGCCAAACAAATCCAGTAATCAGCTTAGCTGAGATGGTCAGTAAACGTGTTGAACCTCTGCAGCCTCAGCCTCTCTCTTGTCAGCCATGCTGTGAATGTCTAGTAGTCAATAGAGGCTGCTCAGAATTTTAAAAGGATTGTCTCTGGTGCATTGATATTACACTAAGTTCTTTGTGCCGCTGATATGATATGCTGATTGGTTGATGTCTGATATGATATGCTGATTGGTTGATGTCTGATATGATATGCTGATTGGTTGATGTCTACTGCTGTTCTGGAGACATCTGTGTGACCTAAAGTGGAATTCACACTTATTTCAGCTAGGCAATTGATTCCATTGCTATCAAGGCCTTCGAAACCATAATACTGGTGTACCTGGATTTTCTATATACAGTATACAGATTTATTCAAAGAAGTCAACAAATTAAAATAAAATGAATTTAATAACAGAGTATACAATTACATTGCAAGTAAAACCAATAGCGTTACAAAAGCAGAATACAAAACAGAATTTTTGTTATAACAAACATTATTATGGGCCCTATTTTAATCCGGGATGTCCACTGAACCCGTCGAATGCGTTCGTTGCGCAGGACGTCATTCTGTAAGGGGTCCTCCAGCTGGGCTGGTCACATCGCCTGAGGCTGGTATCTCCGTTCATCCCACACCCCACAAACACAGCACCCAAGCACAGCCCTGCGCCTTCAACCATCAGTACCTCACTTCCCACTACACACAAACTCAGCACATCTCATAGATCACAATCACCCGACTACTGACACCTGCAGCTTATTATCTTTAGAGAATATATTACAGCCACACCATATCCTCATTGCGAGGTATTGTTTCCTAGAGATTCCTACTGAGCGTTTATTTGAATGAGTTTGCTATCCTGTGTATAGCAAATCGTTTGCTATCGTTTGTGTTTTTCCGACTCTCACGATCTGCCTGCCGTTTGTACCGTTGCTTGTGTCCTCTTCTGTTTGACCTGATTTCCCTGTGCCCTCGACAACCCTCCGGATCCTGATATTGTGCTTCAGCCTGTGCCACCCGTGTTTGACCTCCGCTGCCTGACTACGCCTTGTCCTGCACTGTGTACTATTACCTATAGTTATTGGGATCCGGTCCTTTGTCATTGTCATTACAGTTTTCTATTAAATCATTCATTTATTACCCCACGGAGTAGTATCGTTACACATTCATTGTCAATGGAGCAACCTTGCGGGCTTGCGATGCAGTGCGCTCTGTGTGTCGCATACATCCAAATTATTCAACTTGTGCGTTGCAACCCTGTGTCGTTGTACAACCGGAAGTGGCAGTTCCCACTGGAACGAGTAGCACAACACAAAAGTAACAGTCTTGCCTTGCTGAAGCAATTGTGCGTCAAGTCCGCACTATGCGGATGCATATATCTGGTAAAAAGTAATGTGCACTAAAATCTGACGTGTTCAGTGGACATCCGGCCTAACGATCTAAGCGCACGGCGTGAAGCGCAAGACGCTTTGGGCGTCTCCAAATCCACTTTTGTTAGTGTGACGCCAGAAAAACAGTCCATGCGCCAGGCACATGGTCTAAATGGGTTGTACTAACGGTACAGATTCACTTGTTTGACACGACTGGAGCATGGTGTCGGGACGCCACCCTCAATTTGTACGTTGATGGGCGTTCCTCAAGTACAGCCCTGGGCTACAGAAAAGTACAAGAAAGGACCCACGGCGAGCCTTCCCCCATGTAATCTGTGCTCTAGTTCTATTGGATTGTCGCGTCGCGTTCAACAGATTAAGTTGCATAAAGCTGGGCATAGGCCAGCTTCTTTGTCGCGCAACATTTTCTCAAATGCAGCGCCGCCTTCCTCTGATGCTTTTTGAGGTGCGACGCGACAGAAGTGTGGCACGGACAAGTGGATCTGCACCTTAAGTGTCTTCATTAATTCATTGGTGTGTTTTGGGCATAACATGCAATAAACCAATCAGAGATTAATCTCCCTTTCCCTTTAAGAGCCAGGCACATTTGTACCTTGGCGCATTGCTATTATGATGGCTGATTTGCACCGTAATATTTTTATTTGTAATCTTTTGCATGTTTGTGTGCTGCTGCGCTTCCCTGTATGTGTGCAACAAGCATAGTGTGCACGCGCTGTGCATAAGCCTAGGTGCATTTGACTAGTTTGCTGTTAAAATAACAATGACATGCTGCGCTTTTGACTTTAGACTAGGTTCACTTTTCAATTTTCGATGCCTCAAGATAGCAATACACCCAGAATTATCCTAAACACACATCCCTGTTAGACCAGCATGCCCATGGGTGCAAATATGGGCATAGGTGCATTTGCAATTTAATCGACGCGGGCGCCGAACGGAAAATTGACAACGGCGTCGGTCTTTAACTAGCAAAGACACTAGCGTTCGGGCTTTGCTCTGCGTTGCGCCTGGTGCAAGATAGGGCCCTATGTCTTCAGGAATGGGTTTACAATTAAGGAGGGTTTTAACAACCACTCTACCTAGTACATTATCAGTGGACATCTTTAAATATATTCCATCATTGCTACCACTTTGCAGTGTCTGTTTATAAGACACATTGTAATGGGGTGTCTGGAACAGATCAACAATGACGCACACACACCTAGGATTCAACACAGGCTATATGAAGGTAGTGACTAGCACCTCAATAACCAGTGAGCTGATTAAATGACTGAGCAATTCAGTTTACAGCCAATCGAATGGCCCCTTGGGGACTAATAACGTTATCTGAATCTGAATCTGAGAAGGGCCTCCGAGTGCTCTGGCATTAACGCAATCGTATATCGAAAAATTAAGTCAATGATCACACTTCAGAATTCCTACAACTTCTGTGTCGTTAGATGCTGTTTACTGCAATAAACTTTCAGCCAGACCCTCCATGTGAAAAAGTGAATAATCAAAGCTAGCATTTTAAGCTAGGTTAGCCAAGACTCTCACATCTCTGACAAGAGACTGTATGTAGCCATTTATGAAGCCTACTAACGTAGTCATAGCAATCTAGGCATGTAAAGTTGATCTTCACACTCTGATACCAATCAACCAATGGGAAAAAGGTGACATCGTAACATACTTTGACAGCCTCTTCATTAGCTTAAGGATGTAAAAATACAGAAATAAATATACAGAAATAAATAAATGCATAAATAAAAGAATAAATGAATATAAAAATGTATATATACAGTAATAAATGATCATGGAAATAAATAAATCGTGAAATAATATTGATTAATAAATGTAGAATTTGATATTTTTATTGCTGATTATATATATTTATTTATTTATTTCTAATTTTGGCAGACTTGGTCCATAGTTTTAACATGGGAAAAAAACATTATTTTATTTAACTAGGGGGGACACATTGCGACATAGGTCTCATTTATTAGTGTGCCCTGGGAACAAAACCAAGTAAATGGCACACATACATTCAATCCATAACATTAAATACACATAAAAATGATTAATTAAAACAAACACATTCAACAGAATAAAAGCCTTTGGCCAATGATATAAAATTACCCATAGGTACTAGGGGATCCAAACGGAGTACCGACTGGATATCATTCCAGACATTTGGCACCAGATGTAAAAGCAGACCTACCAAGCTCTGTCCTTACCAGGGGAGTCATTAAGGTTATATTTGCATGTGACCTAATACTATGAACTGAGGCTCTGATCTTCAAAAGAGATGACATGTACATTGGAAGTTTATGGAGGAGAGCTTTATAAACAAACAAAGAATAATGCAATAATCTATGGGTCTTTAAAGAGGTCCAGCCAACCGTTAGATATGAAATGCAGGGATGGGTATTCAAACTGGCAGATGTAATAAAACAAAGGGTACTATGGTAGACTGAATCAAGGGATCTCAAGGTGGTTAAATATGCACTTTTGTGTATAGTATCTCCATAATCAAGAACCAATAAAAAGTAGATTGAGCAATAAACTTTATGTGAGGAGAAGCAGGATATATTTCTATAAAGGAAATCAATCTTACATCTAATTTTCTAAATGAGCTCAGCTGTGTGTTTCTTAAAGGATCATTCATTTTTATCCAAATGCCAAGACATTTGTAAGAAGGCACAAGTTAAATTTTAGTACCATTCGTTGAATGAAAATATGTCCTATTAACAATAGGTTTACGGTATGGGATAAATTTAGTCTTCCCAGTGTTAAGTTTCAAATTTGAAAAGGCAACTTGAACATCTTAAAAATCGGATTGCAAGTTTAAAACTTCTAGGTCAGTAGTCGGAGCAATGGCATAAATTATAGTATCATCAGCACACAGGTGATGAGTACATGTTTTAACAGATTGCCCAATATCATTGATATATAATGAAAAAAGAACCGGTTCCCAAAATCAATCCCTGTGGAACACCTTTACGTACCACCAGGAAATCAGACATAACTCCATCCGACCGTAGTGCTTGAGTACGGTCATTGAGGTAATCATTAAACCAGGTACATGCATCATGGCTAAGACCTATTTGGGACAGCTTTTCTAAAAGGATACAATGATCAACTGTGTCAAAGGCCTTGGATAAATCAATAAACACGGCAGCAACACTTAGTTTAGCATCTACTGCATTATTTATGCCCTCGCCTGAACCCAGGTTGATTAATATCCAAATACATTTCTCGCTGAGGTAAGAACAAAGCTGGCAATTTACCAATTTTTCCAGGATCTTAGCTAAGCAGGGAAGCCTAAAAATTGGCCTATAATTGTCAAGATCGCTGTCAGCATTAGAGAGCCTGGACCGCCCTCTGCTGGCACGCACAGGATCCGGCGCTCGGCATCCCTAGGTTTCTGAAGCCACTGTCTGCATGCCATCAATTCTCCCCAATTATCACACAGCTGTCGTTCATCATCCATCAAGGACTCTATTTAAGGACTTGGGGTAATTGTGGGTTATTGTTGCTATACTGCCATTCTATTCTAACTATGTAAATACTCTGTTTGTTCGTTACCGCTTTCCTGTGCGCAACACTGCTTTGATTTTCATATCAGTGAGTGTTTATGTTCTCTTATTGTGAACATGCTGCACGTTGTTCTTAGGTGGTGGTTTAAATCGTACATTGGAAATTAAATAGTGCATTCTTTAAATAAAGGACTGGAATGCAACTACGCCTGCCTTTGACTCCTCACCTTGCTGAAACGTGGCCATCACTGCAATTTCCACCATTATGTAGGGGCAACACATAAGAAGTTTTCCAGATTTTAGGAATAAGACCTAAAGTAAGAGTTAAATTAAAAATATGTGAATGCATTTTAATAAACATGGATCCAGATTATCTGCCCCTGTAGATTTTCCAGCATCGAATGCAAGCAAAACATCTAGAACATCATCAGCAGAGAATTAAAGGAGAACCAATGACCAACATTCTTCACATTGTTCAAGGATCTCCTCCAGGAGCACTCATACTGCGATGAGGAAACGTTAAGTCAGAGAGAGTCAGGATGGATTGCAAAACTTTGTCACTAATTTATCATGTAGCAATAAAATGTTGATTGAATGCATTAATGATATACATTTTGTCAGTAAGGATACCAGAAGCTCTGTTGATTTGTTGTGGAAGAGATATTAGATTACGACCCAATTTATGATTTTCCAAAATGTGTATGGTTATTCAGCACAGTCAGACAAAGCTATGTTGAAGTAATCAGATGTTGTCTTTCTGACATGTTTAACATAATTGTTTCTTAGGAATCTAAATGACAGCCAATCAACGTCTAGATCAGAGAATCTAGCTTTGGCCCAGGCTTAATTTTTTTGTGATTATCCAATTGTGACAGCATCTGTACTTCTAGAAGACAAAACACCAAACCACTGTCTATGTAGCCCTGTGCAATGCAGTTGGGTGGCAATCAAACAAAATGAATGTAGGCAGAGGACAAGCCTGACCAACATAAAATAAAGCAGCTAAAAGCAATCAGCAGTTTGGCTGACAGCAGAGAAAGTAATAACAATGGTTGGATCGGAAGACTGGCACTCACAACGTTCGGCCTTGTCTGAACTCTTATGACCTCACTGGCCCCCCTTGATAGATGTCTGGTGTTGTTGTCAGTTCCTGTGGAGCCATTATGGTTCTATAAAGAACATCCTTTTGTGTTATGAGCAAACTTTATTTGACATAACACCAAACTATGGTAAATCAGGTTAAAGGTTGACATAGAATTTTTTTTCCCTAGCATTGCTGCACTACATGTTTGGGATTTACTGCTTGAAGGAGCAAGGACCTATGTACATTTTTGCTATTCTTACTAACAAGTTGTAAGTTGAGACTGAAACTGTTCATAGAAAATAAATAATTTAATGATAAACAGTGTGTATTTTTTGCACCATTACTATCCCATTTGATTTTACACCTGGATTTACTCTAGCAAGATTTTCAACTTTATCTGCACACTGTTACTGTGTTTTGGAATGTCAAAACTTGTGGCAACTGATCCGATACCAACGTAAGACATTAAGATTGCTAACATATTGAAACATCCTCCTGAGGTGGTTAACCCTGATTAGGTAAGCTACTGTAATCGCTGTGTTTCCTATTTTTCATTTCATATGTTGTTGTTGTCACGTCCGTAATATAATGAATTAGTTTGCAATGCAATGAATTAGTCAGCTGGCTGTTTGTCAATCTTGTTTGTTGGAGAGCTAGCTGGCTAGGTAGCATATTTATTGTGTTCATGCATATTGTGTGATAATTGCAAAATAAAATGAAAACATTGGTGAAGGAATGTGTGACAGAGTATTGTTCAATCTGTACATACCGAAGCAAGATAAGTAAAATATCTCCCAGTGATTTCATGACCCGCTGTAAATGTTATTAGGTACGGTGAATAGGTAACAAGGCCACAGACTTAGGCTACATTGAACATCACTGGAAGCTACTCCCTAGGGGGCGGGCACTAAGTTCACTTTGAATTCTGGACCTTGTGGTATTTCAAATGCAGCCTTGCCCAAGGACACAACAACATTTGGCTCAGTCAGGAATTGAACTGGCAACCTTCCGAGTCTAACTCCCTAACCACTGAGACATAATCATGGTTTTATGATTATTTCTAACAGTGAAGTGTAATAGGTGATGATAAAATAGGCAGGTCTGTAACTTTGACCTTGTGACATACAGAATGGTAAAGTATTTTTATCTTTTCTGCTGTTGAGTTTGGTTTGCATCTTAATGCTTTAATGCTTTTAGGAATCTATCAACGATCAAGGCATCTATCACCTTCATATTTAGCTTTTTTTATCAACTTATGTGACAGGCACTGTGCATGTCTCCCACTGATAAAACCCACCTATGCAGATGAAGGTAAAAGATATCCCCTTAAGATTTTGGTCATTACTAAAACATGAGAGCCATTTGATGTATGAAAGAAAGTCTGTGTCAAAGCTACAAAAATACTATCCCTACTAACCCTTTACACATTTTAAAAAACATAATATAATTACAATGTTGCTACCAAACAAATGCACAACAATGATGACCTTCTGACTGAAGATCCAGACGCTTAATGAAGTTTGATCAAATTTGATTATGTGTTTTCAGGATCAGTTATCAGGAAGTGATGTTTTTTTGCAGAGTGCTAGTTGGCCCAAAACAATTAAGTGCTGTTCAACAGTTTACACTAGATCTGTGCACCATAATCAATATTGGCCAAGAATCACCCAGGTGGTAAGTGATATTTTCAATGGGATTTCCTTATCAAGATCTATTCACCCACTGAAGTTCAAAGTATGCGTGATACACATGCTAATCTGACTGTCTTCCCGTTTAAACCTGCAGTGTGACATCTCCAAGGCTCCCGAGCCTGATGGAAGCTGCTGTGACGTGACAATTAGATATTAAAGAACTCTGGTAGGATGAAAAATGTGGTAATTTATGATGAAAAGTTTTATCACTAAAACCGTATCTTTGTGAAATATGACCAGAGCACTGAACACAGAGTACAACAAGCTTGGCCTTAACTCCTTTTTACATTTAAATAGTACCGATATCTGGCATACTGATTGTCCCTTTGATTACAAAATGTAATATATCTCTGCACAAAAAAGCCCAGTACTGATTATCAGTTGTATTACCATATAATAATGTTATACAAAGACTCCACAAAAACCATTTATAACCGAAAGTATAACTTTTATCGGCTTTGCATTTATTCACTTTTTTTTGTTTAAAAAAAGTGTGGTACATCTACTGTATATTACGGATAGGCCTATGGCACATTAATTATATATGATGGGATATCAGTTTGGTATTCAGGGACATCAGTCCAGCCAGGTAATTGCATTTCTCCAGAGTTTAAACAGCATCTGCATTATCTCTTGCTTTAAGCCTAGTAATGACTTCACAACAGCGAGTGTTCAGACAAACATTGAGGTTTTCCTTACCACGTTACCAGCCTACAAAAGTGTCTGCACTGATATTGCCTAAATCAGTTGTTCATATAAGGAAGAATTACGAATACTGGGGTTACTTGTCTAATCACAGGGGTACTTCAGGGCAGAACAAAAGTCAGCTGGTGTTAGAGTAATGGAGAAATGTTGGCCACTTGTTTAAACACGGTATTAACATACTCTTCATGGATATACAAAGACTCTTCAATAGAAAAGCAGGTAATGGAGTTGACTTGACTTGAGGTTTAGCATTTTAAGCGAGATGTCACAACTTGTGGATGAGGCTCTAGCTAACTTCATCACATTAAAAAAATTAAATTTATTGCATTTACATTTCAACCAAAGCACATTTTGTTAAAGATACAGTACGCAATATTTGTAATTGCAAAACTATTTTAATCCCCCTCATTTTAGTCCGGATGTGTAGTATATTGTCTATATTATATGCACAATCTAAGTAGAATCATCGTCTTACCGTAGTTAGCTTGAAACCCGACAGTGTTTCTTGGCCATTGCAGGCATTTCTTTACCAAGCGTCAGGCAGGGAATTCCCAACAAATGTTTGACGATTGGTTTGCTAACGTATTTGAAGTCCCATCAAACCTGAGCTATATGGTGACATCAAATGAGTTTGCAGAGGGAATATAACCTCTAAACACAGGAGAACAAGAGAGAATATAAATATAAATATAAATCTAGATACTTCAGGGAAACAAACAGTCCCGAGCTCTAGGGTGCCTAAAATCATTTTTTTTAGAACCCAGAGGCCTAAATAGTTCTAAATATCACCTAAAATCGCAGAAGGCATCTTTAATACATTTTATTTACCTTTTTCAACCAATGCTGGTTGACTAGTTTTTCAGGTATGGCTGTATCAGGCACAGCAGTTTCCAAATATTTACATTTTATTTACAGTATTTCTGAATTGCTAAAACACTAAAATCCATTTGTAAAACTAAAGTTGCAATTGTACAAACCACTAGATTGATTGAATCACACAGTTTGCTGAATTTTAAACACTTCAAATGTGGTTAGACACAACTAGCAAATCGGAATCACTCTTTGTGCAAAACTGTAAACACATTTTCATTCACAAAGCACATGTATCATTGTGCTGCACTTCAACTCACAATGGCACACACTGCCCCCAAAAGTGAAACACAAGCAACACACTGTTGTCATCGGTAACACACAAGCACTCAAAATTGAACACACCTGTTTCAAATCTGTAACGTGTTGCACCTAATCAGTAATCAGGATATAAAGCCATGTCAAATCCAAATGGCATGTGTGATTGTCAAAATGGAGGGCAGGAGAGACGGAGGAAGTGGAAGTTGACGAGGAAGAGACAGAGGAGGATGAAGAGACAGAAGAGGAGGAGGAAGAGGAGGAGGAGGAGGAGGAGACAGCAGAGAAGGAAGACACAGAGGAGGAGGTGGAGGGGGAGGAAGATCAGGAGCCATAATTTCCAATGAAATTAGAGCAACAATCATACACCATGTTCTGGTTCATGGAATGAGTATAAGGGAAGCAGGACTATGTGTTCAACCAAATATAAGCAGGTTCTCTGTGGCCTCCATTGTCAGGACATTCAGAGAAGAGAACAGGTAACTGTACCATCATTTGTGTTCCCTCAAACTTATAGTGTAGTGTGTACAGTCGTGGAACGTCTCAGTAAATTACTGTAAAATATCTAAATAAAATTGGCCCTTTGCTTGCAGTGATATACTTGTATAATAGTATTTTATTTATTGTACATATTTGGTGACATTTCAATGCGTTAGGCCTGACTGTATAATTCTAACAAGAGGATTTATTTGCTAGAATTGAAAGACTGCCACATGCCGGTGGAAGGAGAGGTATGTTCTCACAACAGCAGGAGACCATTATTGTCAATATGGTCCTTCAAAATAATCTAATTTGTCTGCGTGAAATACAACAGTGAGTTGAGGAAGACAATGTGAATTTTGAAGGAATCAACTGTGTGAGTCTCTCCACAATTGACCGTGTACTGAAACGCAACCTGATAAGTCTCAAACAAACCTACATAGTACCATTTCAGAGAAATTCTGAAAGGGTAAAAGAGCTACGATATCAATATGTACAAGTAAATAATCATGTCCAGAGATTATACAGCACTATTGAGTTACTGTGCATCTTTACTGTGTTGAATGTAATGCAGCACATGTATACAGAGGCATGACGCCTGGAATGCTATGTCATTTACGTTACTTCTAAAATTAATTTTGTTCATTTCTATAGAGAATGTTTCAACTGGATTCCATGGAGAGGCCTCATGAGTGCCTCTTCTTGGATGAAACTGGCTTCAATCTCACCAAGAGAAGGAAAGGCCGCAACATTATTGGTCAACGTGCCATTGTAGAGTTGCCAGGGCAGCGTGGTGGCAACGTAACCATATGTGCTTCATCAGCAGCCACAGGGTTATTCACCACGTGACTGTAGGGCCTTACAACACTGCCCATCTTATGAGGTTTCTGTATGCTCTACCGGAAGCACTACTGAGACGTAAACAGAGAGGTGATGAGCAGGCAGAGCATCCCATGTATGTGGTCATCTGGGACAATGTGAACTTTCACTGTGGTCCTGAAATGTGTGCCTCCCACCATACTTGCCCTTCCTTAATCCCATTGAATCATTTTTTCTGCATGGAGGTGGAAGGTCTATGACAAAAATCCTTATGCACAGGACAATCTCATTCAGTCAATGGATGCAGCATGTGACAACATTGGAGTGGAAGCAATTCCAGGTTGGATTCAGCATGCTAAAGGATTCTTTCCCCATTGTTTAGCAAGGGACAGGATTGGCAGTGACATTGATGAGGTCCTGTGGCCTGACCGTGCCCAGAGGCATGATGCTGAGGCACAATGATTCCAACACATTGCTTGTAATCGATCAGCTGCATATTTTGTTTGTGACTACATTTGTGTGTGCAGGATTGTGCAAGGACTTCATAATAAATATAATTTTGCCCCTGCTCTGCCCTGAGTGCAGTGTTTTGCATTTATCTCTGTAGTGTGTAATGACTGCTGTATAGTGTTTATGCATTAGCTGGATGACTGAAAACAGTGTTTGGTTTTGGGTAAAGATAACAAAGTTCTGAAGCAATTGTTTGATATAGCAAGACAAGTCAAAGGTTTTGACAGTGTAGCTTAAGTTTGGTGGTTTGTGTTTAAGGATTTGAGAAAGCGAGAGAAACATAAAAAAATTTAGCAATTCAGAAATACTGTTGAAATCATTTTCTTTTTCACCATTTGTGGAATGGTGTCCGATGTGGGTGAGGTTTTAACTCTTTGTAATATATAAGTCTGTTTTTGTATTGCGCATAGTTATATATATGTATATGTTTTTATTAATATCATGTAGGGTTTGGCTATTTTAGCAAAACTTTATATTTCTTAACTGTTTTCAAAAATGTTCTTCACTTCCCAATGACCTTGCCTTGTCAGCATCTCCACAAACCCTTGGACCAATTCAGGATGGTGAGGGGCGCGTACATACAGTGTTTTAAGGGGTGCGTACATGGTGCATTTAGTCAGATCATGCACTGGGCTGATTACGCTTACTAACTATATTGAGGGGAAAAAATATTTAATCCCCTGCTGAGTTGGTACGTTTGCCCACTGACAGAAAAATGATCCGTCTATAATTGCAATGATAGGTTTATTTGAACAGTGAGAGACAGAATAACAAAAAAACAGAAAGTCATTTAAAAAAGTTATTAACAAATAATAAAAGTAATTTTAATTTGCATTACAATGAGTGAAATAAGTATTTGACCCCTTTGCAAAACATTACTTTGTACTTTGTGGCAAAACCCTTGTTGGCAATCACAGACGTGATACGTTTCTTGTATTTGGCCTCCAGGTTTACACACATCTCAGGAGGGATTTTGTCCCACTCCTCTTTGCAGATCCTCTCCAAGTCATCAAGGTTTTGAGGCTGGTGTTTAGCAACTTGAACCTTAAACTCCCTCCACAGATTATCAATGGGATTAAGGTGTGGAGACTGGCTAGGCCACTCCAGGACCTTCATGTGCTTCTTCTTGAGCCACTCCTTTGTTGCCTTGGCTGTGTGTTTTGGGTCATTGTCATGCTGGAATACCCATCCACGACCCATTTTCAATGCCCTGGCTGAGGGAAAGAGGTTCTCACCCAAGATTTGATGGTAAATAGTGCCCTGTCCATCGTCCCTTTGATTCGGTGATGTTGATCTGTCCCCTTAGCAGAAAAACACCCCCAAAGCATAATGTTTCTGTATTGTTCCTTTGTACTTTATACACAAGGACACAACCGTCAGGATACAACTCAACAACTTTTTATTTATTCTTCTTCTGCCTCCATATATACATATGATTGTCAGTAGAGCACTGCCCTAGAGCGCCACCAAATGGTCATAACCAGCCATTACAGTTTCCACCTCCATGTTTGATGGTGTGGTTCTTGGGGTCATAGGGGGACATTGCGGGCGCTGCAGGATTTCAGTCCTTTCTTGGTGACTATGGTCCCAGCTGCCTTGAGATCATTGACAAGATCCCCCCATGTAGTTCTGGGCTGATTCCTCACTGTTCTCATGATCATTGCAACTCCACGAGGTGAGATGTTGCATGGAGCCCCAGACCAAGGGAGATTGACAGTTATTTTGTGTTTCTTCCATTTGCGAATAATTGCACCAACTGTTGTCACCTTCTCACCAAGCTGCTTGACGATGGTCTTGTAGCCTATTCCAGCATTGTGTAGGTCTACTATCTTGTCCCTGATGTCCTTGGACAGCTCTTTGGTCTTGGCAATGGTGGAGAGTTGAGTCTGATTGATTGCTTCTTTGGACAGGTGTCTTTTATATGGGTAACAAGCTGACATTAGGAGCAGTCCCTTTTAATTTGGAATTTTAAGAAGCCACATAAAGACTGGATAAATATTCCTTCTAAATAGCTTAATTTATTCATGAGAGTTAATTAAAATAATTAATTAAAGGTATGTTCTTAATCACACACCTAATTGGCCTTTGGCAACAGCTTCTTATAGTACCTTGATTGTCTGATATGTTGTCATCTATTCAGGTCACAGTTCTTTGTAGCTAAGTTTTTAGAACAGTTCTATGTAGTTAAGTGGTTAGAACAGTTCTATGTAGCTAAATTTTTAGAAATGTTTCATGTAGCCAAGTTGTTAGAACAGTTCTATGTAGCTAAGTTGTTAGAACCAGTACCAGTACAGACCAGGATTGACGGCATGCAAATATAAGCACTCAATGCTGTAAGTCTCGCTGAAATAATGCTCTTGCTAAATTATGTAAATTAGGCTACTAATTAAATTGTTAGTTTAATCAAAAACATCTCTATAAGCCAAGTGACATTAAGCAATTCATCATGATGCTATACTATCATTTAAACACAAGGCACATGGTGGTTTCTGACATTATTAATTATATTAATAAAGTATATTTCTTTAAATTCAATTTCATGCAAGTTGTGAAACAATGTATATTATATGTGGATTGTAATGTTACCTATAACATTGAAAAGCAATTTATTAAAGTCAAAACTGGAGTTCAGCTCCCCTGTCGGTCTAATAAAAAGTCAGTTGTCAGCTGGAAGTATACAGAAAGACCCAGGAAAGGGACTGAGTTGAGAATCTTCTAGATGTCAATCCACATGTCATAGGAAAGAAATTACTAATTTTCAGTGTCTTCTAAACATATTGACTATGCAGTATATCCATACGAGTCCAAATTACCAATGGAATTCATCATAGGCATTTTAGGTAATTGAGCAGATGCAGTTATCCAGAGCAACTAGCAGTTGTGACTGAATTCTTTTTTTTTACTGTTTCCTAGGAGTGTCAAATGCTTCAGTGTGGCAAGTGCCATGCTATACCAACTGTCCCCTTAGGGCAAAAATGAAGTAGACAATTCAAGTGACCTGAGATATACCCCTAGTTTTGTGAAATTAGAGATATGCCACAGGAGTTCACAACCCTGATCAGTAATGAGGCAAGCTAATGAGAAGACAATGGTGTTGTTGATTTTGGCAGCATTCTTGCCAATGGCATGTGAGACTAGCATTGTGGTCTGGCACCACTGTCCCAGCACAGAAATTAAATCTTAACAACTAGCCTTTATGAACTGATATCAAAACCTGTCTGTTCAAATGTTTCTATGAATTAAGGCAGTAGATATTTTATTTATAAATTCTTTAATCACAAATATTAATGCATTATATTTTACAATAAATAAGTAATTTAGCGGAGGTTGTGTTTGGAGTTAATGGAATATGAGGTAGGGATACCTTGCAATAAAAATCGTGTGGACAATTTAGGTATAAGATCCGTATCAAAGCTCAACATTTTCAATCATTAGCACTCATAATCCTGCCCTGACCAAAATAAATATTAAAAACTGCAGTAACTGCATTCAACTCTAATGAACTGGACACAACACTCTGACTGCAGTATGTTTTGTCAAGTTGATGACACTCTGGTTTTGCATTACTTCATTGCACTGCCATGGTTGATTTTATTAAGCCTTTCAAAAGTTTGACAAGGGTAAGAACCAGATGGACACTTTAAATTGCATGCAAATTCATAGGAGAGGCTCATTTCACGGACACCTTTGAAGCTTCTAGGGAGTGGTTGATAAGATGGACACACAAGCTGCATATCTGATAGACGGCACGGATCACTCTGCCCTGTCCAGACCCCTCTGGAACAGCAGCCTCAAGCCTCACGGTATGGTAATGCTGAGCCACAGAAATCCACACTGTCAATAATATTGCTGGAAATGCACACCTTCCTTACCTCAGTGAACCCATACATCAGCTCCTAAAGGATTGATAGTGGGCCCACTGACGCAATGTCTTAACCTGTCAATCTCAAATGGAGAGATCCCATGCGAATGGAACACTGCTTATATAACACCGATCTACAAGTCAAGGGGATAGGTCTGATATGACAAACGTATATCCATTACCAATTCTATGTGTTGATATAGAAATGCAGGAGGCTGTAACAGTTGACAATTTACAACATATCAATAGGATACAGCACATTTACAGCAGAGCGAAGGGTTTTGTGAAACATGTATAAGACAGATTCTCACAGCAGCACTTGTCTCGTCTTGGATCAAGGCAGCTTTTGACACTGTTCAACAGCACATTTTCCTGGAGGAACCTCCAAAGTATAGATTTTGAAAGCATTACAAGTGGTTTACAGTAGGGTCGTGTGATGTCGGGAAAGACTCAATGTTCCTTTGCCTGTCCGACATGGAGGGTTTCATTTGCATGAATATCATAATAATATGGACTGTAGGTCGTGGTACCCACATATTTTTTGAGTATTTATTTCTACAAGACATCCCTGACAGGATTTTAATAGAAAATAAGGATCCTATTGAACGTGCATGTATTTTTTTAAACCCATGGTATCATTTTGGTTGGTATATTCATTCTCTTGTAGCCTACATACAATTTAATGTTTTTTAAATAGAAATTATCCAATATAATTTTTGTGTTTGCCTACATTTTATAACAGTCATCTAGCAGTAGTTCTTTTAATTACAGGGAATAGACAACTGAGACCATGGTCTCTTTTACAGGTGTTGTGATACTATAAAAATAGTATAAAAGAACCACAGCCAAGGAGCTAAGACAGAATAAAAGAATAAGATCAATTAAATTAATAAATAAAATACACAGTAAAAACAGAGTTTAAAAAATTTCAATGAGAACAATAAAAAGATCATGTGAAAGACATTTAAATTTACTTCCAGGAACTAAAACCCCGATCTTAAATTTGCTTTGTGTATTGTTCCGTGAGTATGCATGCTATTCTAATAGAGCTTTACCTAACTCAGAGAGTTGACTTGTGATATCTATATTAATAAAAAATAATATTTGACCAATGCATTTTTTTCATGTAAATAGCTCTGTAGTTTCTGTAGTAAAGCTTTATAAACATCTGCCAATCTTTGGACCTTCAGGCAATGATGTGTACGGTAATTTGCTCCCATGATAAAGCGCAATGCTGCATGATACACTGCAGCCAAATGTTTCAACACTGATCCATGTATACTGTGTATATTACATCACCATAATCAAGCACGGACATAAAAGTGGCCTGTACAATTTCCTTCCTATGCTGTGACATGATTTATTCCTGAAAAAGTGCCAATTCTCATTCTCAACTTGTTCACCAGGTCAGTAATATGTACATTAAGAGAGATTATCATCCAATGAAATTCCCAAATATTTATAGGAAGGGACACGTTCGAAAACAGAGCCATCAAGTGTAGTAATGTTAAGATTTTTTGGTTCTAGCAAACACCATTTACTTAGTTTTAGTATAATTTAACACAAGGTTTACTAGTGCAATTTGTAGCAAATCAAAATCAGTTTGCAGGAGTGTAAATGCTTGAACAAGCAATGGGGCTACTGCGTAAAGAACTGTGTCATCAGCATATAAATGATAATGACATTTTAGTACATTGTTACAGGTATTATTTATATACAAAGAAAACAAAAGCGGACCCAAAATGGAACCCTGCGGGACTCCATTATGAATATTACAAAATCAGATTTCATCCCATCAGCAAAAATAGCCTGTGATCTGTCGCTAAGATAATTCCAAAACCATGTACAAGTCTCTACAGCTAACACCAATTACGTTTTTTTAAGCAGCAGTGATTGATCAACTCTAGCAAAAGGCTTTAAATAAGGCAACACAGTGTAACTTACTATCCACAGCTTTGATAATATTATTTAAAAACAATGTAGTGGCTGTGGTTGTACTGTGCCCAGGCCTAAAAATGGACTGATCTTTATTTAATATGCTGTTGTCTTTAATATGCTGTTCATGTTTGAACGCGGCTGAACATTTACTAGTGACTCTAAAATTTTTGCAAGACATGACAATTAAACATCAAGGTCACCAGTATCCCCACATAAGCAGTTTTCCACATCTTTGGTATAACCCCAGGGGTCAACGTAAGATTGAAAATATGGGTAAGTGCCCCAGAGATAATTGGAGCAGCTTCAACCAGCAGCCCTGGGTCAAGACCATCAGCACCAGTCGATCTCTTACAAAATCGATAGCCAGCATCAGTAACTTCATGTTTTGTGAAAGGACATAGAGAAAACAACTGACCATCAACACCAGAACACCCTGCATATTGTCCCCATCTGCAACCTGTTCCCCATCCATAGAGGAAACTATAGGCATGTTAGCAGCTGCAACAAAGTGACTGTTAAAAGCATAAACAATGGCATTATTTTCAGTAGTGTCCTGTATCCCCCACTACTTGCTTCGGCACATATCATTTTTTTGTAAATTAATTACCTTCTGGAATCTGGCTGGTTTACCATAACAATCATTTAAACAAGAGACATAGAAATCAGATTTAGCCTTTCTAATCAGCCTGATGGACAGGTTTCTCAGCTGCCTGAAAATTAACCAGTCAGAGCTAGAATCTGTTTCTCTAGCCTTAGTCCAAGCCATATCTCTTTTATGAATAATCTCAGATAAATCTGAGTTGAACCAGGGGTTTTAACTGTTTTTCACCCTAACCTTGGTGTATAATGCATGCTAATCTGCAATGGAATTAAAAATATTAAAATTGCTCTAATCCCATCTCAGATTCATGTAGAAAAATAGCTAAGATTGCTATGGTAAAGATCCTGTAATAAAGAATTCAACCAGATTTTTGAATCAGATGAGTGTCCAGAATTAGCAAACTTCAGCAAGTAGATGTTAAAAGTTTCATATATAGTGTACAGGTTTTGGTGTGCCGCATGTCCTTTTGTTTACAAGGATTTTGCATGAACATCTGTTCAACAACAAACTTAGCTGTAATGTTGGAGAAAGTTATATTGGAATACTTTTTGGAATGCTTCTGGCATTATCTTTTTATGATAAAAATGTCATATTCATGTTGCATTTGTAATCAAACAAACCTAATTACCAGATGTTTTAGAACGTTTTAAATACCTGTTTAGCAAACGTTAGATTTTTGTCTTGACAGTCAGATTGAGTCCATCACCTTGCTGTCTTTCTTTGACAACAGTTGACAGTTAATGTCATTCCCTGGCAAAGATAGGTGGGGCTAAGGCTTAGTAGGGTGTGAACAATCTTGAGTGGGCGTTAACAAAGAAGTCCTCTGTTGGAGTAAGATTTTTGGCTAATCGTTGAGGGGCAGTTTCTCAATAATTTCAACTGTTGTTCCAGCTGTGTCAACTTTGAATCATCAAAGATTTCCAAGTGTTCCTTAAAATGCACAGCTGATGTGGGGATGAAGAAGTCTGATTTTGGGTCGAGGAAGTCTGACGTGGGACCAAGAAATAGAGCCTTGAAGCCTGGGCAGGTGGAACTTGAGCCTTAAAAGATATGATTGAAGCAGTGGAAGGTGGTGCAGAGGCCTGGAGCAGAGCTGGCCTATCAGGGGCAGGGGAATAAGCTGACTGGACAAACTGACTGCACAGACTGAGACTTACAGTGTAGTACTAGAGATTGGTGACCATGTAAAAACATGAATACAACAAACAGAGTGTGAGTAATTAAAGACAAGATTGTCTGATGGAGAGAATTTAATTAAAATGTCCAGGAGAGACAGAAAAGGGCAATGTTTATGTATTGAATATACTGACCAATCATATCCCAATTTTTATTTACTAACAGTTGGGGTGTTGGCATGGCAGCCTAGTGACCAAGAGGAGTGATCCAGTGATTGGAAGGGTGAGATTTTAGATTCCAGATTCAGAATGGTTGAAAAATAGGTTGTTAAACCAAACTTTTTCTAGTGTTTGTGTGTCAACTTTAAATACATTTTAAAAATCCTGTCCATATACTGGAGTGTAGGGGATGTCCCGGAATTTATTGTAAGTCACTCTACAAAAAGAGCGTCTCCAAAAGAAAGTCACATGTAAAAAACCACTACGCTAAGTAGAATTCTGAAAATGTGACCTTAATTTGCGAACAAAAGTTATTTTGATTCTGATTACAGTCAAAGGCGGGTCTGTGTCATCTGTAATCTTCCAATGCCTTTTGTGACAGTACTCTAACATACAGGAGTATAATTTTGCCAAAGTCAACATTAGACAAAGTAATTTCACTGCAGGAATTGTTCTGTGATGTGTGGTGTTAATTAAGAAGACTCAGCATCTCTTTAAAATGTGTTACGATTGATTGGAAAAGTAGATGGGAGATTTTATTTACCTTTAATGTTCTCCTTGACAGCACACTCCAAACAAGTGTTTAAACTATGAGCCTAAATGTTATTACTGTGAACATCAGACAAGAAGAAGGTGTTTACATAGATTTATAGGGCTATAGTGCACTACTCTACTGTACATTGTGCACGCTCCTCATTTCATATATGTGGTGTATGCATGTGAATGTGTCACAGGGGGAAGCATTTGGTAAAGGAGGTCTTACAGATCTGTAAAAATAGTACTATTTTCTATGAATGATTTATTTTACTTTCACTGATATTTATTTTATCTTATTAGCTGGGTGAAATAGTCTTTGCCTTTCACTGATATCTATATTTTAGATTATCTGAGAGAAATAATATTCTTTTAAAGTTGCATCCAAATGTACTTTGCATATTTTTATACAAAACTCTAATTGATTTGTTATGAATAATGTCTGTTTTTTTTAATTGACTCAGAATGTACTTTTGCATTTAATTATTGACCTAAAACATCTTCATGAGATTGAGATGTTTTATGTGAAATGGACTTCACAGTTTATAGTGCTTTTTACTATTTAAAATAACTCTGTATTTCAAAGCCCAACCGAAAAGTCTGTATGCCTGTGACGTTCTGTAAATCAGTGGATTATCTGAAATTTAACACTGTGTGTTAATAGTAGAACTCTTTATTTTTTATGTCAGCGTCAATTTTTTCATGCAAAATAGAAATTTGGATGACACTGAAAGTAACCTAAGGATTACATGAAACAGATGCTGGTTCATTCCCTCAACAGAATGTTCTAGATTTATCTCACAACCAAACACACTAGCTCACATTAGCCATTAACTAGGTTAATCCCTCAACCGATTAACTAGGTTAATCCCTCAACCCATTAACTAGGTTAATCCCTCAACCCATTAACTAGGTTAATCCCTCAACCCATTAACTAGGTTAATCCCTCAACCCATTAACTAGGTTAATCCCTCAACCCATGGCACTTAAACATCCTAAGTAGAATAAACCAAACGCTAAAGGTGTTTAATAATTATCGAGCGCTGGGTTGTCAAAATTAATAAGTTACCCTGCAGTTATTATACATTTTTTAATTGTTGAAATGTTTGCTGTCTCTTATTATACATATTTTATGTAGGCAAAAACAACAAGAACCAGAACAACTTTCTGAGATAAATTTAGCTTTATCAAAACTGGCATAGATTCAAGAATCATGATTTTTTTTTTAAACACTTCAGGAATTGCAGTGTAGAACGAAATTACATTGCATAGGACCACCATAAAATCTGACACAAAAAGAACAGCCTCAGCAGCTAAAAAAAGGCAATTATTAATCAATAAAATAAGGTGTAGTAAAAATATGACACATAAACTCCATAGGCTTATACTGTATTGTTTCCTTGAATTATGTTAATAGACTATACCTAATGTGTACCGTCCATCATTACCAGCAACCTTGGTAAACACAAGCAAAAAAACTATGACTTGTTTATCACCTTGATCTTACATTCAAACTATGAGATCTCTTACCGTTATGGTAAATGTATAAATAAATATTGATTCCTAATTAAGATTTTTATTTGTATTGGCTGTCTGAGCTCCCTGACCTAAACCCAATTTATAACCTACAGGGTGATCTGAAGGTATAAATCCAAAAGTGAGGACAAGAACTATGGAGAGATTTAGCATGGATAAATGGTCTCCAGTTCATTGCTATGTTTTCTTCCACTGTATGAAACATTATAGGATAATTGTACACTATAAAGATCTATCTTTGCCATAATTTTACAGATAGTTCCTTCAAAGTAATAACAGATAATGTAATGTATAAGTAGATGAAAACTGTCACTCCAGAGTGATTAAATCCATCTATTCATTACATTATCTGTTATTTCTTTGAAGGATTACAGGTAAATGTACTCATTTTTTACTAATGTTTGTTAATTTTTTATAATAAGACATTCAAAAGAAAAAAAGCTTACCTTGAAAACTTTAGAAAAGACTAATTCAAGACAAGCAGTTGTTGGAAAACACGATAGAAAAGGCATAGATGCACCACCTTTTAGCTTGCTATAAGCCACTGTGCATACTGAACACAGGTGACTGACATGTCAATGCTGAACTGTCCCTGTTGTTGAGCACCCCTCCTTTTCTTTGCCTGCTGAAGTGTGAAGGTCCAACTAAACACATACCACAGTTATTGATAGATGGTGTACATATGGCTGATCCACTGAAAAGTAATGTATAATATAAAGCAGTGGTTCTCAACTCCGGTCCTGGGGACCCACTGCTCTCCATGTTTTAGATGTCTCCCTGCTCCAACACCTAATTCAAATGAAACAGAGACAAGCTTCTATGCTCATAAATACCTGGTAGCCTCAGTGGTGAAGCTATGAGACGTATAAAACATGCAGGGCAATGGGTCCCCAGGACCGGAGTTGAGAACCACTGATATAAAGAAAAGTGATTGATTTTGTGATGATAACACCTTCAACTGTACAAGTCAATCATCAGTGAACGTTGAAGGTATTGAAACATTGCCCAACACTAGGTTATGGTAGGATTACATATTCATAACTTTGCAACCATGACTGACTTCACAGATGCCTGACCTGCACAAGAAATCAAGTGCCAAGAATGACGTGCCAAGCAAATTGTGTCCAACTACTTATTTGACTACCATGGAGAGCACTGTACCAGTTTGGGCTGCAATGGGCAGATTAGCCGTGCCAGGTTTCGATCATGGTCACAGCATTACCGACTTTGCCTGGAGCTCCAGCACTGGACGGCGCCAATTGGTGGAGAGGCTGTCTGAAGAATGGGAGCTAAAAATTCAAACTAATGTGCCTTACCCTGTTGCTCTGGTAACTATTTGTCTGCAGATTGGGTGCCTGTGAGTTCCATGAAAGCAAAGTCCAAAGCATAGATGATACTGAGCCAGATACCTGATTAGATATTTCAACTTTAAGCTACAGTAGAAGAATAAGAGCGGCAGGGCAAAACCCGATTTAACACACTTTTCCTTTCCAAACCAAGTTTACTTCATTTTTTTGTCTTTACCTTTTCATAAAATCCCTAAATATTTAGTGGTTTAAACCGACGTTCGCACGGCTTAGTTTAGGGAGGCTCTAACCTAACAGACATGCTAGAAAGCTCAAACATTGCCTGAAAACAGCTTGCGTGTTTGGCTCTAACGACATGCTTTCCTGTGTCTTGCACACTCTGCCTCGCCAATTTATTTCTACAGATTGTGGGCTACCTTGGATTAGTTATATAAAACCTTGAGCCAAAACGTATGAACAATAGGACTTGCATCTGCCCGCACAACACCAGTGATAAACACACATGGTGTAAACATCCCTTCTGAGACGGTCTACAGTACTTTGGTGCATGGCTCTGATAGAAGTTGGCTCTAGCTAGCATGTCAGTCCTTAAAGATTTATACATAAATCTAGTCAGATGCTGCGTGTTTGCTAGGAAGAGGATGTGGCCTCCGTTGTATGCTGCATTTATGGCTGTGTTTTTGTATCTATGCTACTAAGTGTACTGGTAAAATGTGCTTATCCATGAAAATAATGTTTCCTTATTCTATGGAACTCTGAACACTATAGCAATTGTAAATTATTTTACATTTTAATCATTACATTATGTACATGGATATCCCCCTGAACAGAAACAGAGCATGTTTGAGCTGTAGAGTTAAAGGCAAAATACTTTTGAGAAAACAGATGGGTAAGAATTGGGAATAGGTAGGCCTCATTCACTTGTCCTACAACCTCTCACGCGGCAGGCTAGCACTGTTAGAAAATCAGAAAAAAAGATGTTGAACATGCTGCATATATTTTCAATGTCCTCTTCATATTATGTGAGCCAATATGTGATATGTATGTCCTTGTACAAGTGTACAGTACTTAAGACATATTAGCAGCTTTTAGGGACGTCTTGCTTGAATTACGAAAAGGTGGGGCATAAAGTTTGAGACCCAGTTTGTCTAACTACCACATTTGCTACAAGAAATTTAATTGAACTAAAGCCAGCTTGCAGAAGTGTGCTGACACTTTGTTAACCACTTTGTTAACCACTTTGTTAACCACTTTGTTAATCACTTTGTTAATCACTTTGTTAATCACTTTGTTAACCACTTTGTTAACCACTTTGTTAACCACTTTGTTAACCACTTTGTTAATCAATCACTTTGTTAACCACTTTGTTAACCACTTTGTTAACCACTTTGTTAACCACTTTGTTAACCACTTTGTTAACCACTTTGTTACCACTTTGTTACCACTTTGTTAACCACTTTGTTAACCACTTTGTTAACCACTTTGTTAACCACTTTGTTAACCACTTTGTTAACCACTTTGTTACCACTTTGTTAACCACTTTGTTAATCACTTTGTTAACCACTTTGTTACCACTTTGTTACCACTTTGTTAACCACTTTGTTAACCACTTTGTTAACCACTTTGTTAACCACTTTGTTAATCACTTTGTTAATCACTTTGTTAACCACTTTGTTAATCACTTTGTTAATCACTTTGTTACCACTTTGTTAACCACTTTGTTACCACTTTGTTACCACTTTGTTACCACTTTGTTACCACTTTGTTACCACTTTGTTACCACTTTGTTAACCACTTTGTTACCACTTTGTTAACCACTTTGTTAACCACTTTGTTAATCACTTTGTTAACCACTTTTTTACCACTTTGTTAACCATATAACTCAAACATTCTCCGGAATGACTCATGAGTTCTCAGGGAACTCATCTTAAAACATGAATTACGTTATATGCCAACATAATTCATTGGACAGTGACTATTTATTGGTACAGGACCTAAAATAATGCCAAGAAAATATGTTCATATTCATTTAAAACAACACAACGTTAGGGAGAGATCAGAAATAAATATTTGGTATAATTAAAAGTATGATATGAATAATAATATAATTATTGGCTTTCATGGCTCTTGACATGATCTCCACCATACTTTCATATTGATGCTGCATGAAGTTATACCACTCCTGGAGAAAGACTTCAAGCAGCTTGGTTTGATGGCTTGTGTCCATCCGTTTTCCTCTTAATCACATTCCAGAGGTTTTCAATAGGGTTGATTTAAGAAATATTTGCAATGGACTCTTCATTTTTTTCTAGAGCTGTATGTGTCTTTGTGTACACATGAATCAGTTAATCAATTACCTCATCAGTAAATCAGCTTATTGCCATAGCAGACTGATGCCATTTCTGTAAGTTTATAATGATCATATTGCTTATCTCTAACATTATTTGTCACCCCAAACAATGCTTAGTAGTTGCTAAACTGCTACTATCAAAAATCCAATCAGATAATTTAACTGATTGTCTGTTTCTTAAATGTACAATACGCACCTTTTGTAGTTAAAGCAAACAAATAAAATGTAGACAATTTTAATATGCTTATTTACAGAAGTGCATGACCTTTGTATTTCTGAATATAAAACTATCTGCTTTGTAATTTGTCTTTCAATGTACCGCTATCCCTTCACAAAACAAACACGCATAATATCGTGGAGAATTGCCATATTTCATAGTAATTTATAGCCTACTGTAATTTATAGTCTAATGTATACTTAACGATTTTTTGGCTGTCGATTCTGATGAGATGGAAAAAGATGAGTACTGGCACTTATTTTTTAACTTCAAGCACGCGAGACCTATCAATAATCTCTCACTCTCTCTCACTCACTCTTTATCTCTCTCTCTCACTCTCCTTCCTTCTCTCTCACCCCCCTCCCTCTCTTTTTCTCGCTCTCTCTCCCTCTCCTTCTCTATCTCACCCCCTCTCTTTATCTCGCTCTCTCTCTCTCACCCCCCTCTTTCTCTTTATCTCGCTCTCTCTCTCTCACCCCCCTCTTTCTCTTTATCTCGCTCTCTCTCACCCCCCTCTTTCTCTTTATCTCGCTCTCTCTCCCTCTCCGTCTCTCTCACCCCCCCCCTCTTTCTTTATCTCGCTCCCCTCCTCTCTCTCTCACTACCCCTCCCCCCCCCTTTAGCTCGCTCTCTGGATGGCGAACCGTTCGCACTTCGCTCACGCTCTAGAGTGGCAGTACAGTTTTTTGCGCTCCAGTGGATGGCTGTAGATCTCCTGCAGCAAATGCGAATAATTTCTCTCCTGCTGGCATCTGACACACAGCTTACCTGTTTCCAACCGTACATCTTTCTAAACTGCAAGCTTTTGCGTTTCCTGAAATACCATAATGGTACTGCTTTTTTTGGTCTACAGTTTTTACGCGTTGGAAGCTTGGGGGAAAATCTAAAACTTATGTTTTCACGTTTTTTCCATTGCTATTACAGTTAATTATCATGCAAGCTTATGTTGCTTGGATCCTTATATGTGGAGTGACGGGTAAGTTTATTCTAATAATGTGTTTCACCTCAGTTTGTTTACTCGGAAATGTACCAACATGTATTAGGCTACAATTAATTATTTCTACATATTCAAGTGGTTACCTCTAATTGTAGACGTTTTGTACAAACAAAAATAGTGTTGGTCTGCGCATCTATAAATGAGGAAAAAACCTGAGCACACTGTCTACATGTTACATTTGCCACTTGTTTTGATACTTTCCCAAGTCAGACGCGTTCAGCTCCATTATCCTGGTCTTGTCAGACGGTACGTGCAGGCTTCATTGCACAAGTTTCAGCTAATGTCAGCTACACGGTAGCAGAGGCGTATCCAGAATTATGTTTGTGGGTGGGCCTGCAGAAAATGTGAATGTGTCATAACATAAGCCTTCAAGCCATATAAACAATCATAAAAAGCATAACATATTTTACTACTAAAGCTTAGTATTGCAAAGAAACAATTTAAAACGATGTTGCTGACCTAACAGTAGTTTATTACAATGCAAATGTATTGCTCTTGGATTTTGATAAGCAATGTATGTCTACACAGTACACACACACTCCAACAGTGGCAGTCAGTGATCCTTAACTGAGGAGGACAGGCTATATTGCTTCGGGAAAACAGAACAGTATTGCACATTGGGTTTGGTGCGCTACGCACCGTTCTATTCGCTCCGGTCTATAACATAACTTTAGCCCATCTTCCCCAATTAATATCCACCAGCCATAGCTGCACTCCACACACACAATTCCTGTCTGGTGTACTGAGACTTTGTCGTACAACGCCTGGTACACTATCAGAAAAAGAGGTACATTGTTGGCCATTTTTGTTCCCTAAAGTACAAACATAGCAAATGTTCCCTTATAAGTAAAAAAATGTTCCTGGAAGGAATTAGTATGCACCTTGAAGGTACAGTTGTTTACCTTCAACCTACATTATGGACTTTCCGAGGTAAAAGTATTTTAAAGTATTCGTACTGTACCTTTTAAATCTCATTTTTGTGGAAAATGTATGTCATCTCTCAATATCGAAACACAAGTTATTCTATATTAAAACACAATAATTGTCAAACTAAATTAATGTATTAAAGTTTTATAAATGTTGGGATATGTATAAAAAAAATCAGAATGCATTTTTTTGGTGAAGTATCTTTTTAAATCTTTATTAATCATGTTTATGTTATATTCATATTGAAGAGTTTTTCAAATGTGTTTTTATCTTAAACAAACCCTTTACCCTATATATATATTACTATGAAACAAATAATAAATACTTGTTGACACTTTCAGTTGTGTTCTGTTGAAAGGATCTAGCTACAGGCTAACGGTCAACTCGGCGGAAGCATAAATATTGCAGCGCGGAAGGATACGTAAGTTAATCGACAGTGATCCAACTGTCAGTAACTGTCAGTGTCGATCAAAGTCAGAAGGATGGCGTTTCGACAGTTATCAATGAAGGATTTAATCACAGATTTCATTCGTTTTGGAATTGAGGTCACCAAAGAGGAGCAAAGTAAATTCAAAGGTAAATTAAATCAATTTTTTATGAGTGTTTTTGGTGTTAATATTCAAAGTTGGAAATTAAATTTAACGTTAGCCAAATGCAGCTCGACCTCTGTCATCTAAATTAACGTTAACGTTACACTTGACATTGACGATTGACATTAACGTTAACTAGTTAATTAGTTAAATCATTTAATAAGTATTAAGTCCTATATGGCCATTCTACACCTTACTACATGTTACTTAGCTAGCAAACCTTACTTACAGTTCACCATTGAACTATCATAGGAGAACAATGAAAAGCATTTTTTTGTAGTGATTAAATAGTGATTTTGCAATTACTAATTCATGATCTGATATCTCCTGCAGGATCAGCCGCCATCACCATATCCTACTGTACAACTGCACAATGTCACTGACTGGAGGTCTGTGCTCATGCAAAGTATGTTATGTATGAAGGTGTCATTGTAGCTTTTTGTGCTTACTTCATCTACAATGTGGCATATCCATCTCGCCTGAAGAACACCCTGATTTTCATTCAGCGATACGTTCTAAAAATATCTGAGGTTGGCGACAAGCCTCTATCTGTTAGTGAGACCAGGGTGATCAACCTTTTAGCTTTTTCAACAACAGCAATGTGAACGCCATTCAGCTGTTCTAAATGCACTCAGAGAGACTTCAGCTGTTCTAAATGCACTCAGAGAGCCTTCAGCTGTTCTAAATGCACTCAGAAAACCTTCATCTGTTCTAAATGCACTCAGAGAGCCTTCAGCTGTTCTAAATGCAATCAGAGAGCCTTCAGCTGTTCTAAATGCACTCAGAGAGCCTTCAGCTGTTCTAAATGCAATCAGAGAGCCTTCAGCTGTTCTAAATGCACTCAGAGAGCCTTCAGCTGTTCTAAATGCACTCAGAGAGCCTTCAGCTGTTCTAAATGCACTCAGAGAGCCTTCAGCTGTTCTAAATGCACTCAGAGAGCCTTCAGCTGTTCTAAATGCAATCAGAGAGCCTTCAGCTGTTCTAAATGCACTCAGAGAGCCTTCACGCTGGTGAAGTTAATCCAGCCCATTGGAGTGGACCATGCACACAAGCCACATTTTTTACGATAACTTGTGGCCTCAATAACTGTTAATCAACATTTTCTAAATATGAGTCCTTCCGACTACATATTTACAGGAAGTATAAAGACATTATAGCCACTGCTCATGATATCCAGGAAAAAGTAGTGGCGGAGGAGGAGAACGAACCTCCTGATTTCAACCAACTGTTACTACAGTTTAGAGATAATTGTTTTGGTTTCATTCTGAAATCTAGGAAAAAGACACCGTCCTCAGACTGTTCAACAAGAAATACTGGATGACGTAAATTATTTTGTTCGACTTCAAAGACAACTATGACACATTTCTAAAATATCATGTTGAGGAATATGGCTTCAATGTGTAAACTTGTCCTGAACTTTATGAAGTTCTGCAGTCCTCTGACTTTTTCAGAGGCATCAAAACTTGTTAGGTCTCTGCAGGGATGGACTGGTCATCGGGAGGCCCGGGAGTTTTCGCGAACAGTCGAGGCATTCCGGGCCGAACGGGCCATCACTTGGCCGGTCGGCCAGTTACAGTCCTGGATGTATTAAAACAGGAGACAGTAGGCTGAAATAGACTTGCTGTTGCATACGCTGGAGTGCAAAACTGCGCTCTGGCCCGGCTGTCAAATCGAGAGAGAGAGAGTTCCTCTAAATTTAGATAAACCCAGAGTGAATGACGGACGTGGGGAGCAACAGATATATCCCAGTATATCCCTGAGTCTCCGTAGATGCTGAAAAACGACTGTAAATCAAACCTTGTCATGACCGAACCTGTACACTATTCACTGAGACTGAAGTGGTCGTAAGGTTGGAAGCTACTCTCATGTACCCATTTGTGATGTAATTCAGAAATACTGCTTTCGTGAAGATTTTTGGGATTGTACCCAATCCGGTCTGCATCTGTAGCAATGCAAATATTATTGGCATAAATTAATTGATAAAATATGTAAATATGAATATGCAAGCATTTGTTTATGTTGTTCATTGGCATCTGCTTTGTGAGCAGGATAAACTATTTCTCAATATATTGGATTTGCAGTCTTTTATATTAGGCTATATTCTGTACATCAGAAATGAGAGTCCATATGAATATATCAATATGAAATCAGAAATCAATATGCATTCTATAACTCATTCTAGTTACCTCAGGTTAATGTTTTTCTCTTGTTTGTCCTCGTCCCTAAAAGAATGAACAAACTGGTATTATCTATGCGCGCCATTATCATTGGGATGAATCAATAATGATTTTTACTTCAACAATGCAATGTGAGATTCATTGACAGCTAGCAATTGATAGACTACACAGTGTTGTTCTATTCATTGTATTTTGAAAATGCCAACACAGTAATGACACCGGTTGTTAAAAGAAGAGTCTTCTTGACCAATTAGTTTCTGAGTTTTTTTTGGTCTTGAAGAACAGTTTGGAAATGTGACAACTCCCAAATGTCATGACTTGATCCATTTTTCTCGTCTTTATGGTGCATGAGATTTGAGGGGAAACATCAGTAGTTCAAACAGGTAGCTAGTTCCTCAAGAAACATTGTCAGTGTTACAGCAACTTTATAGCCTGGAAAAAATCCAGAACCCAAATCCTGAACGATTTAGGGTCTGGGATCGAGTAATGTAAATGACTCAACTCGAGGGGCGGCACCAAGCGTGCATTTGAAAATCTCACTGTACGCAATTGGATAACACTACAACCAATTACCAGTGGGTTTTCATTAACCCTATGGCGGAGCTAACTGGTAGATTAAACCCTTGCCGTATCCGGTCTGCAAAACAGCTAAAACGTCCTTCTTAAAAACTAACGATTCGAGCGCCGTCTTCTGTTCCTCTTTTAGACAAAAAGCCAAGTCTAACTCGTTCATTGTAGCGGCCAAAGCAGTTTCAAACAACTGGTGTAGATCCATAGCGATCTTACAATGTTTACTAATGACTTGAGGTCGCACTCGCAGAGCTGTTGTCATCTGTTTAACACGCCTCTGACCCACCTATGTCAGCTACACCAATGTGATTGGTGCAGCTCGGCTACAAGAGCATAGTTAATGAGCAGCATTACTCGGTGCCAGAGTAACTTGCTGAGCAAATTCAAATTGTGCTCTCATGAGAACTCTGGATTTCCAGGGTAGCAACTTTAGGCAGCCACCAGCAATTTAGACAGTGTTGGGAATTTTCCTGAACTAATATGTTTTGGGGAGTATGAGAGGGTTATGGGACGCTGTGTTGGCACACTGTTACAGTCTTGTCCATCTGCTCTTAGGTATTCCATAACTGCTAGTGAGCTGCACACTGTTACAGTCTCGTCCTTCTGCTCTTAGGTATTCCATAACTGCTAGTGAGCTGTACAAACATGTCAATTTTGAGGGGGCGGGAATTAATCGTTCAGCCATAGCTAGGAAAACCAAGAGCGAGAGGCTAAATTACAAATCGTACTATTGCCACGCCAAGACCCGCCCTATGCCTACCTCTGATTGGCTTAGCAAACTTTGTGTGTGTTTGTTATATTACAAAGTTCATGGTTAAAGTTAGGGTTAAGGTTAGGCATCAGGTTACTAACGGTTAAGGTTAGGCATGCCATTACTGAGGTTAAGGTTAGGATTAAGGTTAGGGTTAACATTACAAAAAAACAAGGGGTAGGCTTACACCCGGAAGGCTGCAGATGGTGTCACTGTGCATCGTTCGACAAATAGGTTCAGAAATTAAGTTGTGTAATATTGTGAAATGACACAGGGAAAAAGTGAAAATTGAACAAAAATTCATACTCACAGTTTGCTGAAGACAAGCTGACTAAGGACACGGTGGCCACATAAAATATTGACACTTTTGTCCCAAATTGGAAATTTTCAATTTCATACACACTTTTGTTGCCAGAGGTTTAGACGTTAATGGCTGTGTATTGAGATCCTAATCAAATATTCAATCAGTCAGAAACAAGTTAAGATCAAAACTCTGCATACACTAGGTGTAACCGGTTTGACACTAGTGTTTTAGAGCAAACCAGACAAAACAAATAAAAAATTGAAATTAGGAAACGCAGACAAAGAACACGGGCAATGCTTGCAAAGAGATTCCCTGAGTCAGCCCTGGGATCTCATGTATAAAAGATTGCGCAGCTTACATACCAGAAGACGGTGTATGGCCAAAACTGGAAAAGTACGTACGCACAGAAAAATTCACATATATATAACCGGTCGTATGCCAGGGGGGTCGCATGCACCTTTCCTTTATAAATCACAATCAACGTGAGATTGACCGCACGTGAACGAGCCACTGATCCCGCTTTGCCTCTTCCCCTAAATTAATATGCAGATGCAGGCCTCGCGGCTTTACTTTTTTCCACAAATGCAAAAATCTCATAAGATAAAACAATTTTGCACATTTTAATTAATATGTATTTATCCCAGGCCAAGAAGATCATACTAACATTTTCTCTAGAGCTACTGTTAGCCAGTCTACAGACAATTGAAATGCTATAGCATCTCGCCTGCTGTCCGGCCCGGTATAATTCGCATTCTAATAATAATATGCCTATTTGAACAAAATTAGATTTTTTTTCTAAAATGTTATATTTACATAACCTAAATAATTACATAGCCTATATCACCTTGAATTTACCCTATAGTCAATATCCGATCATTGCAAATTATTTTATAAACGTCCTGACATGCCATTCAAACCTGCATTAAACCTACATTTCTTTTGTGTTCCATTTTCAGCCGAAGTCACAATCATATTTTGCAACTTTAGATCTTCCCTCTTTATATGTTTTACCATTATGCTAAATATTAATCTCTAACATACTACAAGAACTGTTCACGTAAGGTGAGAATTTGATAATGCGGCTCGTTGGGAGAATATCAATCTCATATTGGTGTTCTTTAGATGTGGAGAAGTGAAAATATATGTAATTTTTTGTATTTCATCTTTTCATCATTCACTATAAACTGCTTCATCTTGTTTTTAAACATATAGGCTACGTTAGTAACCAGTGCTGTATGCAAGTTATGTTTTACTGACCATCGTCCCGTAAACGTCCGAAAGTCTGTTATGAACCGTCCCAGACATATTTTTATACTAGGCTATATAAAACGGACGCCTTGTATTTTGAGCCCTGGCCGAAGCAGCCATTGCGCATCAAGTATAACATCATCTTTTATAGGCTACACCTAATTTCCCAGAACATGATCACTTATTTACACATAATCCACAAGATCAATTGAGCTTCACAAGTGAGTGATTTTGCCCACTTGTTACTGCGTTTCATCCTTGGGAGGTGGATCGGTGCGTCATGCCTCCTGTGCGTTATGGATGAGCCAGAGTCAGGCTCACAAAGACAAATGTATTTTCCGATGCAAATCTTGTAGTTGCACAGCACAGTGAGTATATATTTCATCTGTGGTAAGTAATCCGTGCAATATTAACCATATACAGAGGTTGACATGCATTTTCTGAATGATTTTGTCGTTCGTTTGACAACCTCAAGAAGGCTATAACAGAAGTGGTGGCAGATTAAGGTAGGCCCTAAAAGCATTTCCCGTTTGGGTTTTGGCATTTTGATGTGAGTCATCCACATCAATGATCAAACTTTTAGTGTAATTATGTTTTTAGAATAATCAACGTCATAGACGTATGACAGTAACTGTAGTGGAAAATTTATTTGGTGAGTTATGTCACTTTTCAGTTAGAATTTGTCACGTTACAGAGCAAGACAAGACTTTGCGTACGGCCCGCACATTCTCACGTCTGCTCAAAAGTTTTCGTGATTGTCCGCATATTCTCACGTCAAGTAAATTTTATACATCACACCGTGTGCGTGGAAACCAGCGTACGCAAGCTTTTCGTGCATACGCAACGTTTATACATGAGGCCCCAGATGTTTAAAAGTGCCCAGACATCTGAAACTTTCCAGTGTGCAGATTCCATTTTCATGTTCTATGTAATACATGCTATATTTTAAAGCAAAATATTACGTAACACGATACTTTCTGTAACAATTACCAAAACCTTTGTACTTTAAATATGGCGCCAGTGGAAACCCAACACCCAACAGTAGTGTGACATCATGTTTTACACGGACCAATCAATCAATCACTTGTATGACCACCCAAATGAGCTGGCAGCAGCAGCTGTAAAATGAGGCCGACAGCCCTTCTTCGACTTCCAATTGAAACGCATATCCAAACCTGGTGGAACTGTGAATATCTTGATACTTGCACAGTTCCACTTGTGGGAACAATAGTGAGTAGTATTTATTAAGAAAATAGTAGAACAATTCCTGTTAGTTGTAAAAAATACAGTTCTGTTACCTTTATCAGTCTAACACCTGACTAGATTCAGTTGAAATTATTATTAAAAAGTGAGGATATTGTTCAATATAATCAACCTTTCCTTTTTTGAATGAATGATAAAGATAAAGTCAAGACTTGTCTGATATGACTTGTCCATAGGTTTGTATATAACGGATTTAACATTTTAATACACAGTAATTGAAAATAATATTATTCAGCTCATGAATGCAATTTGTTTTAGGAAGAACTCAAAGCTTAAATGACTACTATTACATTACATTTTACCCTGTGGCTAGAATTCACATTAAGAGTAATTGTAATATAGATTATGTGAGAAGAGCACAGCAGTCTGAAATCCACATGTTCGTAGCAGTTCTTGTGCACTTCCAGGTGTTGAAACTGTCATTTTTTCACTGCAAAACATTTTTCATTCTCACAGCAGAACTACCCACCTCTCCATATCGCTCCATTCATTGTTCTGTTTAAAAGCAGAACTTATATTGGCTACCATTATGTTCTAAATTCAGCTATCCATAAACGCAATATGAAAGATTTTTACAACAAAGCCAATGCCTACAGGGACTTGCATATGTACGTATTCACCCCCGTTGGACATTTCCTCACTTTTGTAGTTTGACAACCTGGAATGAAATAGGATTGTAATGGGATTTTTGGTCTTTTTTGTACACAACAAACCGAAAACATTGAAGGTGCAAGTATAAAAAATATATTTTATTCAGAGTGATTTACATTTCGAGCTAGTGAGACAAGATATTACAGCATACAGTATAAATTTACATATTTCACTTTACAAAATATATATATATATATATATATATATATATATATATACACACTCACCTAAAGGATTATTAGGAACACCATACTAATACTGTGTTTGACCCCCTTTCGCCTTCAGAACTGCCTTAATTCTATGTGGCATTGATTCAACAAGGTGCTAAAAGCATTCTTTAGAATTGTTGGCCCATATTGATAGGATAGCATCTTGCAGTTGATGGAGATTTGTGGGATGCACATCCAGGGCACGAAGCTCCCATTCCACCACATCCCAAAGATGCTCTATTGGGTTGAGATCTGGTGACTGTGGGGGCCATTTTAGTACAGTGAACTCATTGTCATGTTCAAGAAACCAATTTGAAAATGATTCAAACTTTGTGACATGGTGCATTATCCTGCTGGAAGTAGCCGTCAGAGGATGGATAGATGGTGGCCATAAAGGGATGGACATGGTCAGAAACAATGCTCAGGTAGGCCCAATTGGCACTAAGGGGCCTAAAGTGTGCCAAGAAAACATCCAACAAACCATTATACCACCGCCACCAGCCTGCACAGTGGTAACAAGGCATGATGGATCCATGTTCTCATTCTGTTTACGCCATATTCTGACTCTACCATCTGAATGTCTCAACAGAAATAGAGACTCATCAGACCAGGCAACATTTTTCCAGTCTTTAACTGTTCAATTTTGGTGTGCTCTTGCAAATTGTAGCCTCTATTTCCTATTTGTAGTGGAGATGAGTAGTACCCGGTGGGGTCTTCTGCTGTTGTAGCCCATCCGCCTCAAGGTTGTGTGTGTTGTGGCTTCACAAATGCTTTGCTGCATACCTCGGTTGAAACGAGTGGTTATTTCAGTCAAAGTTGCCCTTCTATCAGCTTGAAGCAGTCGGCCCATTCTCCTCTGACCTCTAGCATCAACAAGTCATTTTCGCTCACAGGACTGCCGCATACTGGATGTTTTTCCCTTTTCACACCATTCTTTGTAAACCCTAGAAATGGTTGTGTGTGAAAATCCCAGTAACTGAGCAGATTGTGCAAAACTCAGACCGGCCCGTCTGGCACCAACAACCATGCCACGCTCAAAATTGCTTAAATCACCTTTCTTTCCCATTCTGACATTCAGTTTGGAGTTTAGGAGATTGTCTTGACCAGGACCACACCCCTAAATGCATTAAAGCAACTGCCATGTGACTGGTTGAGTAGATCATTGCATTAAGGAGAAATTAAACGGGTGTTCCTAATAATCCTTTAGGTGAGTGTGTATTGCATTTCACTTCACGTGCAGCAAGTCATTGCATTTAGGCATGTAGACATGGTCAAGAAGTGGCATGGTTTGAAAGTGGCATGGTTATACTGGATTATACTGGGATTTTCCCGCAAAACCATCTCTGGGGTTTACAGAGAATGGTCAGACACACAGAAAATATTCAGTGAGCAGCAGTTCAATGGGTGAAAATGCCTTGTTGATAGCAGAGGTAAGAGGATAATGGCCAGACTGGTTTGAGCTGATAGACAGGCAGTAACTCAAATAACTAGTTACAACCAAGTTACGCATAAGAGCATCTCTGAACACACAACACATTGAACCTTGAAGCAGATGGGTTACAGCAGCAGAAGACCACACCGGGTGCCACTCCTGTCATCTAAGAACAGGAAACTGAGGCTACAATTTGCACAGGCCCCCCAAAGATTACTTTAAAGGAGTGTTCCACAGTAAATCAGTTTCATAGTATACCATTTACAAACGTTACCATAGATGATTTATGGCATATACACGTCTGTTTTTTTCAATATATCAGAGAAAAGCCGATAGTATATTTCAGTTCCTTTCGCATCCACTGGGGGGCTTCTGTATCTGTCTAAACTTGAGTTACCACAACTCCCAGAATTC